>JAFIDM010000003.1:69656795-69669878 GCA_023159025.1 Thereuonema tuberculata
CCAATTGACTACCCTCGTACCTAGAGAAGCCCCAATTGACTACCCTCCTACCTAGAGAAGCCCCAATTGACTACCCTCCTACCTAGAGAAGCCACCTGATTGTAAAACGTCTTTAAAGGCATTCAGCCTCTGAAATGAAACAATAAAATAGATTTACCTAAAAACAAAATCAGTTGAAGTGTTGATGAATCTTTGCCAGAACAATCACAAATTTCAAATAGTCACTGTGTCCTCGAATGAGGAGTACGAGTTTTTTTGCCACCATTTGCGCAAAGTTTTGAATAGAACGGACCTTCCTCTTTGAAACTTGTTTGACCTCAAACCGTTTTTACAACGCCAGGATTTCAGTGCATCTGGGGCCAGTGTTCACGGAATAGCTCCTCTTGAACAGTTCAGGACAAAAGCTTTTCTATTTAAAACGGTTTCTGTTTTAATTATAAGCGCGAGAACTTAAAGAATCCCCCGAAATAGTGATGTAGAACAACGTATTTTAATCCTTTTAATTAATCCATTAATTAGCTCGCTTTTCCTATCCTGAAAATTAATTAACTTAAATAAATGAGGATTTAATTAATGTTTGTTTTCAGAAAATGAATTTTCTATTATATTATATTATATGGGCCCGGTAGCCGAGTGGGTAAGGGCGCTTGGCTGCGGGTTGGAGGTAGCGGGTTCGATTCCCGGCCTCGGCGGAGGACGGGAATTTTTCCACGCTTTCTCCTCCAAACGGGCCCTAGGGTCTACCCATCCCTCTATAGAATGGGTACCGGGTTTCTTTCCCGGGAGTTAAAGGCGGGCGAGCGACGGGCCGACCCCCCGTCCTCCACTTTGTCCCGTAGGTTCTGATCTCTGGAGCCTACCCTCCAGCAGCATTGCGCGGTCCTTTGGGCCTGATCGCAACTTTAACTTTAACTATTATATTATATTATAAATTATAGAATCTTCATTTCTGATCTTTTCATGAGAAAACAATCAAAAAAGACATTTCACGAAAGAAGGTATTCAGTTGGTTCAGGAACTTCTTATTTCTAATTATTTTATATTTTTCGCTGATTAACGTCGAAAAAGACTTTCTAAAGATCGTCTATTAACCTGGTCAATATTTATTAACAATTATTATTATTATTATCCGTAAAAGAAAACATAATTAGTGGAAATTAAAAGAAATTAGATGATGATGTATTTATTGAATAATATCCTGAAGAATTATGGAAAGGACTAGAGACAAATTTAAATCTTAAGGTTAAAAGAATAGAAAACATCTAAAATAAATAAAGGGAAAACATACTGCACGAATTTAAAATTTGTTTAGACATTTGCATCACGTGTTCATAACGAAAATAAAATAAAACCCAAGTTAAAGAGAAAAAAAAGCCGCAAATAATCTTTTTTCGAAATTATTTCTTTTTCAATTTACAGGAAGAACACCTGATATAAACAATTATGAAAAGTAAAATATATATTGAATGATCTGTTCAATCAGTTTACGACCTACGCTGCTTTATAGTGATGCTGCGTGGTCACGTGGTCTCCTAACCTTGGCTGTGTGACTTCCGTTTTCTCTTTTAAATGTTGAATTGGAGAAATTGACTCAATTGTTCAGCTTTTTTTTTGTTCCATCTATAAAAGAAGAAATTACTGCAGAGCTGAGAAAGGGTTTCATAAGGAAGAGAAAGATCCATGCCCACGTCGGGAATCGAAAGTACGTTAGGACAGTATCACTAGTGTAAAGCAACACTAGTTGATTGGACGTGGCAACTATTCTGTAATTGGTACCAAAATTAGTGAAAAAGTTTAAAGAATAATTAACAAATAGCAATAGAAACAGTACAAGATTTTCTGCATATTAAAGTTTTGGCTCCGAATAAAATAGCCCCAAGATAAGTTGAAAACTAATCCCATAAGACAGACATGTTTTATATCAAGAATAAATTTACACTTCATTATTGAGTCTAAAGAAAATGGACCTTGAAAATAACGATCTAATTAATAAAACGTAAGATCTAGAAAACAAAAGTTCAATTCTTAAATAGAAAGTGTAGGGTAATGAGTAATTGGTTGTTTGAATTACTGAGGGTATTGTAAGTCTTTAATTATAATAGAAATATCAAATTACAAGCTCTACATAATAATTGTCAACTTTGAAATATGAAATTTCATATAAATTTCTATATTACTATTTTATTTTTCTTAAGGATACAGTATTTATCTCTTATTCTGAAATGCCCTTAAACAGGGATTACGAAATGAGGGCAGGATACGAAGACTCTTCCAAGTCGAATGGGGATTAGTGTCTGAATATCTTGATTTGTGTTTTGACCCAAACGTAAAGTGACTCAGAAGATCGAATCACATCTAGAGAAAAATATTATTAGATCTTAAATAGGAAATTGGTGTAGTTCCTTTAATTTGTTAAGAATTATTGGTTCCAGAAGATTCTCAATATTAGATATCCTCTCAAAAACATCAGTGAAAAACCAGTCTAAAAATATTGTAAAGAATAAACAATGTGAATTACTTTTATAATCGGGATATTTATTAAATTTAATTTAGCATTTTATCCATAAGTTTTAAGAAATTAAAAGGATTAGTTGTATTACAAAAATATTTTTGTATTTGAATGTTTAGAATTACTATAGTTTCCTATCGTACGGAGAAAGTTAAAAAAAGTTTCTTCTTCACATTAAAAAAAAAGCAAAATATGAAAGAAAAAAAAAAGAAGCTGCATCATTTGTGATTTTCCTGAAATAGTTTTTCTATGTTAATCTCTGCCCTCGAAGACAAAAAAAAATAGATATTTTGAATTTAAAATAATAATTAATGAGCTATTCTTTTTCTTCTTTAGAAAAACGAAATTTTGAAACTTTTCAGAATTTATGCAATTTATGTAAATCTAGAAAAGCAATATAGGAGTTGTTTTAAATAAAAGTAAATATAAATACTTTCTAAGACACATTTATAAATTATATTTTTTAAAATGTTCAATGTCACATATAAGTGTCATTTAGAGTAGCCACACGTAGTCTTCATTGTTTGGAACTCAAAATATCTTTTTTATTTTCTTCATTCTTAGGTGTGTGCGTGGGTGAAGACGTAATCATGTAAACGACTGGAAAATGTTTTTTCTAACTATAACTTACAAATAAAATAGGAGAATAATGAGATGAAATCTGTCCCATTAATCCCTCTCTTATATTAATTCTATTTGTAGAAGACACTTGTGGGCGAGCGTTGGACTGATCTCATCTCAGGTCACTGAAACATTGTAGCCTTATCTCCAGTGGGATATCTAATCTAACTTTGTGGGAACAATAAGACGCAAAATAATTAATCGATTTACACTAACTTTGTTTGAAGAGTTTAGTTAGATCTGATATTTAGGCCCATTTTTGAGTCACTTGTAAAGGGTCGAAGCCCAAACTGAATAACCCAAAGCAACTGATTAACATCAAATCTTATATTTGATGTTAGTCGAATGTTATTGTCCAGTCCTGATGAAATATCACCTGTTTATGGGCCAATCCATAATATGGGACAAATTTTGTGCTGATAGATAACTTAAAGAATAATCCATTATTTTATACAACATTTCACACTTCAGTAATTAAAATATATGTGTTTAGAAGTTGGTATTCATAACTAAAGCGCAATTATTACCTATGGGTCAAATTTTTATAGCCTTAAAAAATTCCAACGGTAGTGAGGTATATCAAATTTCACATTGATGAATTTAATTTTATTATGTAATTCTCTTCCGATTTAGGTGTTTGTAAACCCGTAATATGGGGAACTGTAGAACAGAAGCCACAAAACCATACCCTTAAAACCTTAAGTAAATTGTTGATCAACTTGGAGCTTCATATTTAGGATTTGAATTTTAATAGTCATTACATGTCAGTGCTGGTTTTCAAGTGATTCCATTCATTGGATGAACTGAACTGAATCCAAAGAGAAGCCTAAAAGGAATAATGTAATAATTTACATCATATTTTTCAGCCTTACATCCCTAAGATCTAATTAAATTTTGATGGATTATACATTTGTTGTAAGATCTCTTAGGGCCATAGAAGTAAGTTCTTTTGGAAGCCAACTAATAAAACTATGATGTAAATTTATTTTGGATTTTATGACATGTTTACAATTTGAAATTAAATTTGACCTGTTAAAAAGAGTCCTTGTTTATGACAGAGAAATAATTTCATTTCTATTTATAGTTCTTTAGAATATCTTTTCATGTCTGTTTTTCTGTATAGATTTGTTGCTGAAGTTAACAAAATTTTTAAGCAGTTTTCAAAAGTAATATCCTAGTAGTAGTTTGTTGGAGAATTGTTTGTTAGTTTTGTACCTTTTAGACTCTTAATAGAAAAACACTTCAAAATAGATTAAATGGAAAAGTTAATTATCCACTGAGATTTTCAAAATTTATTCGGTTTCTTTTAAATCACCATTGTTGCTGAAGATTTATTTGATTCGCTTTTATTCTGATTGAAACCAAAAATAAAAAACTCAAATTAAATTTTTATTTGTGATTTTCTTAGATTTCTTATTTCAGAAACAAAAGTTGTTAAACTGTCATAAATTATATTGCGTATTTTTAGAAGTCTTTTTTTTTTTTTTTCAGATCCAGTTTTGTTAATTATAAACAAGAATTCAAAACAACTTTGTTTGTTTCTGTTAATGACACTATTTCTATGTAGAATTGAGTATTTGGTTGTTTGATTTACGTTGGCTTGGTTAATGAGATGAGGTGTTCATTTAGTAGACTGTCTTTGGATACTGTTATTTAACTCAAAGGTTCACTTGACATTTTTCCACTCCCCACCCCCTCCTCATAATGAGACTGCACTACTCAATGGTAAAATGCAATTCTGTAATGTTTACGAACATTTGTTTGCATTTTCTAATACATTGCTTTGAGACATAATGTTAAGTCAATATCTAAGAAGTTAAATACAATAATTCATTTTGTCGTTTTTCTTTTAGTATATCTCTAAAATGTTAACTATTACTACCAAAAAAACTTAATTTATTTCTGGTACATTGTATATAAACACTCAATCATTCAATGTTGATTACTGGGAAAAAGTGATTTTTTTTTCCTAAAGGCCATTCGAGCCAAAAGAAAATAAACAACAATAAATGTTTCTCTAAATATTTCCTTGAATATTTTTGACGAGAGAAATTCGTGTTTTTACTGAGTTTAAAGATTTGTTCACTCATTGGCAAAACAATGAGCTCACCCAAAAGCAGCAGTCGAAATGGAATAACACTGGGCGTAGACAATGAGAATCGTAGAAAAGGGGTTCCCTCACACCACGAGTCCTGTCGTTCAACAATGAAGTGGATTTGTTCACTGCTTCTCCATACTCGAGTACGGTGGTTATTTGTGTTCAAAGAAAACCTGAGTTCGTCACTAAATACGATTCGCTGTCAGTGCACTGTCCTCCCACTCATTACACTAAATGCAAACGAAGGGGCGTTGAGAATGCAAGTCTCCTTCTACAAGTCGCCTCACAATCGTGCTCTTAAGTCACATGGGTTTGTACTGATGCCGCTACATGTCTCTGGATAGTGGACACCCTTGGATCAGTTGGCGCCTGTCGCACAATGACACGATCCTCTCTCCTGATTGTCTGCCTAGGTCTTCTCGGCGCACGTGTATTCCCTCACGTCTCTTTTGCTCCCAACACCGACCAGCCTCCCTCTCACAGTCCAACTATTTGATCTCTCAAACGCTTTGTCCGTTGTTCAGAACTGCGTCGAATGCACTCCACAACCACACTGATTATAAAGCACACAGCGGTGGTTGACGGCCGTTCATATGATCACAGCCATACGCTTCTGGTATCAGTTCTCGTCGGACAAATGTAACCAACTGCAATCAATGGCACAACGGTGCCTTATACCGAGTTTCATCGTTCACGGATCATTCATTCTGGGTGCGATAATTTTTTCTAGCAATGAATGTATTTTACTTATGTAATGAAACCATACGTCGTAGAGATTATTTTTTTTAACTTTGATATGCTTTGGCTTCTTGAAGTAACATATATTCAAAAATAAAACAAAAATTGTAATTGTTTGTACAGTGATATAATTAACTTTTGTAAAGATGACTTTGAATGTATTTTCAGAATTGAAAGAAAGAATCAAATAGGTGAACCATGGGGTGAATTTTTTGGTTTTTGTTTTAGGTTGGAATTCGGACGATCCGACTATGACTGCTGAAAGTCAATCTTCCATATCAACGTCTCAAGCGAGTAGCAGCTACAACGTCTCAGCTGCTGTGGAATACAATGAGGAATACGCAAGGATGGAGGCATGGCTCGATGAGCATCCCGAATTCACACACGACTATTTTGTTAGGTGAGGGTTTTTTCTTCTAATTAATTTTAACATACAGGATGAATTTAATTTTATTCTGATAATATATTTCCCTTTTTTAAATATTTTTTATAGTGTTTTAAATAAAATAGCAGATGAAGTGAATATTTTTTGGTAGCAAAATTACTTCAGATAAATGGAAATAGATTTGCTTAGAAGATATTGTAATGAAACAATCAACTAAACAGAAGGAACTGGCCACATAGGTCTACGGATACAACCCCTGAGATTTTGTGTGTATAGTTTGAATTGAAGTTAGAAAAATGTTATTGGAACAATATTTTGAAGGTTAACAAACCATTGGTCAACTTCCGTCGGTCGACAGACGTTGATATCTTACCTTCCTAGTACCAGTCACAGAAAGATGTATCTGATCCCTGTAGCTACTATATTTGGGTCTCTTGAGAGACCCGTAATCGTAAAATGGAATGCGAAAAATAAAGATAAGTAAAAGATGCCTAATCGATGGGAAGTCCTTCTTAAGAACCTTTTCCATAAAGGAAAATGATTTCATAATAAAATAACAATGAAACATTCCTAATAGGTCAAGTAATTGCACGAAAACTATTTGAGCTAAAATAGTTGACTTTTCTAACTGTTTTCAGGATTGGACTTCTTTTAAAGCACAAGAAATATTTTTCTTCTTTATTCTTATGAAGGATTTCAACAAATATCATTCCATCATTATTCAGAGTTATCTTTTCCCTAAGAGATTCCTAAATTTAGAACAAATGCTCCTCAAAGTAGACATTTAAAGAAATAAATTCCTTCAATAACGGCTACAAATGTATGTTGGAAAGAAAAGATTCTTAAAAAGAACTTCCATTGTTTTTGAATGTCTTGAAAACACGACTTAGTTTCAATGAATGAGGATTTAAGTGAATGGGTGATGAAATAGTAAATCTATAGAAAATACTATTAAACCTCCGGACATTACTTTATTTTGGGTTTCGTTAAACACCTGTTTCTAATAATATCGCTGAGGAATGAAATTCAATTCAAAATTATCTTGTGAAGGAACTATTTGAGAATAATTCTTCTTTATTTTTCGTTCTTTGAAGTGAAAGAGGAAAAGAACAGGGAATATTTAAGATGTTGGTTCCAAACCATCGCTTGGAATTAATTTCGATTTTCAATGACATTTATCCCAATTGAAAGAATAAATAATTAGAAAGAAAAACTGGAATCAAACGACGATGAAAATGAATTCTGATGTGAAAGTATTTTTTTAACTTAGAAGCCCTTTTATTATTTTAAAAGTTTATGATTGTATCTTATTAACTAGTTATGATTATTTCTCTTAATTACAGGATTAATTAATAGTTTATTCCTAAGATTTAACTAGTTGCAATTGAATAGTTGTAAGAATGGGAATAATATTTTAATTAGGGATCACACAAAAATAATTCGTCAAAAACGAAGGAAACAGGAAACCTGGTAATGCAGAAGCCGCTTCGTGCTTTCCTTTTGATCAGTACATTATCTAAGGTTTATTAACTTCTTTGACATTAAGAGTGTTTGCAACGTAAAGATTTGTACAATATTTTGTCAAGAGTTCGATCAATCTTTGCCATCACTTGGGTGAAGAGTTCTTTCATTGATACAATTTATTGAAATTTTTATTGAAGTAAAAAATATCTTTAATAAAATATACCTTTTATAACTATACAGAAGCCCGGTTATAACGCGATCTTTAGGATCCAAGATCTCGAAGATCGCGATATAACCGCGATATAATCGACCTTTTATTACTTCGCGACGTCAAATGTCGTATATCGCACCCTATTATCGCCTATTGTGTTTACCTTTTCAACACTTTGATGGGTTATATTAGCCAAAATCGATTTGGCGCCGCCATCTTGGCATTTTGTACAAACGACGAGTCACGTGGATCGAAACTAGGTATTCATACGCCTATTAGATTAAAAGGTTCATTTTGGTTAAACGAAAAAGTCCGCGATTCTGGTATTTTTTTAAAAATATATTGTATTTGATGCATTTTCGTGACATTAGGGTGGGTATAGTCTCAATTACTGTAAATAATAAGGAAACAAGCATATTAATTTACACCTTTGATTTGATTTTAGACGAAAAAACGGTAAATTTTGCAATTTTACAATTATATACCTTTTCGAAAATAGACGGGGTCCAAGATCAAATCGCGTTATATCCGAATTCGCGATCTAAACAACCGCGTTATAACCGAGCTTCTGTGTATTTATGTTGTTATATTTTTTAAAAAGAAATCATATACAATATAATCCATTTCAAATCATGTGATTGTTAAATGACTTTACAATTATTATTATTATTGTGAAATTCTTGTAACTATGGCAATCCAATATAAACAAAAAACAAAAAAAATCCTTGAGTAAAATGAGAAAACAAAAACGGGGAATAACAATTACACTGTTTATTATTATAATCATCTAAATGAAATGCGCAAATGAAAATGCCATTAAATAAAAAGTTAGAAAACTTCATCTTGTTTAACGTGCAATAGGTAGATAAATTTTAAGATAATGAGAATACGTACAGTTTTTGTAAAAAATATCACTTTTTTGTGTTATTACTGTGCACCTTCTGGTAATCTTAAAAAAACAAAATTTTTAAATTCCTTAAAAATAAGGAAACGCTCAATTATTTTTTTCTTTTGTATAAACAGATTCCAAACTGCTTTTATCCAAAAGTTTAAAATATATTTGTGGTTGGTAAGAAATCCAAAGTGGGGTTAAAACCGAATCAGAAAGAAACCATCTCTTGATTAAATGGTAGATTAAATAAAGAGTCAGTGCATAAAGAAATACATTTTTCTATAAAAACGTGAAACATCGCTTCTATTCGATATTAGGTAACTATTTAATTCAATGTATATAAAAATGGAAAAAAAATGCATTGAAAAGGATACAAAGGTATGTTGTTGTTAGTCGATGAAACCATTGGACGTGTGTTTATTATATTTGGCAATGAATCCTTTTCATTCAAAAATAAAAATAAAAAAATTAAATTACTGCGAATAATGATTTAATTAAAAAGAAGAAACATTAATTTTAATTTTGTAAAAAGCTTGTTTTTGATCAACTTTTAAAAAACACACACTTTCGAAACATTGCAAAGCTTTTAGACGAAGGATAGCAGTTGAAGCTAATGTTTAAATGACTGTAGGTTGGTTAGGAGACAGTTCTAAATGATTTACTTTTTTCAATTCCATCGGTTCTTTGAAAACTCTGCAAAACATGCTTTTCAAGACCTCTGGTTGTTTGGTTAATTGGTTCGTTGCTTGGAAACCTCTGCATTAGCAAAGAACCACAGGTAGGAAGAGAATTGCCAAAGATAATAGTGAGGCTTAAACAGTTAGAAATTCTTTCCCGATGTCCTTAGAGTTCTCGATTGCACTTAAAAGAATTTCTATTTAATTACACCCATTGTAGGAAGATATTCATAAGAGCTAAGAAGTGAAAAAGCCCATTAATGATAAGTTGACCCAATGGAAGATCAAATGAGATGTTGTTTCTATAAGAACAGCATCAGATGGGACTCAACTGAGCATCAAGCAAACAAATTTATGTCATGAAATGAAGCAGTTTCAG
Organism: Thereuonema tuberculata; assembly: GCA_023159025.1. Classification (NCBI taxonomy): domain Eukaryota; kingdom Metazoa; phylum Arthropoda; class Chilopoda; order Scutigeromorpha; family Scutigeridae; genus Thereuonema; species Thereuonema tuberculata. The sequence continues at coordinate 69,666,770 of JAFIDM010000003.1, forward strand.
GAATTTAATAAGAAAGGAAGATTCCTTCATTTCAACAATTCCATAGAATAAATCTATTCATGAAATTGATTATTTGTTACCGAGCGGAGAAAGCGGCCACTACACCACAGCTCTAATAAGGCTTTGAACAACTGCAGCAAGTAACGACTAAACATTGAAGAAATGTCAGTGGAATGAACAAATAGTGAATGCTTGGAAGTAGATGAAGATATTCTCACTCTGTTCTTTTTCTTCTGTCTATTGTCTGTGAAACAGTCGAAGCATTGCAGTGCAAACAGACATTGGTTTGGGGTTTTTTCCTATATATTTTTTAAAATATTTTTTCTTTAGCATAATGAATAATTCTTAATAGTGTTATTATTGCTGATATCAAATTAAGATTAGATTATTACAAGAAATCAGAAAATTTAAGAAAAAATTAATAAAATCACGCTTACATTCATTAAATAGAGTTTGGAATGTCAATAGGAATTTATTGAAAGTTAGAATGAAAACTTGTTCTCTCTCCATTTTCTAATATGTTCTATTTTTATTGTAAGCTTTCTGAGTGAAGGTGAAATATGGTTAATTGCTTTTCTTAATTAGTGTGTCTGAATGAAATAATGGTTATTTTGAGATATTCATTAATAAACGCAAACGGGTAAAAGTGGAAAAACATTCACTGGCCAACTGGGGTCTTTGATTAAAAGAAATAGAACAGCATTAATCGTTACTAGAAAATCGTCTTTTATTCTCATCATTAGATAGGTTTAGATTTGTCTAATTTCAAGAACTTAAGGGAAGGAGTAAAGAAAAAAAAAAGTTTAAAACCCACAATTTACTTAAGATTTGCATTAGTTACGTCGTACTGATTTGAAATCTAATAAATGTGCATAGAATAATTGCTTGAAATAGAAATTGATTGTTTTGGTTTTACGAGTAGAGATATTTCTACAATGTCCAGTTTTTTACATAAATAATTTAATAAATAACTCCAATGTAATATTTTCTATCTTTACTGTCTAACGTAGACGGAATCCACTGCCTTTCTTGATTAAAATTAAGTCTTAAAGAAAACAATAAAAACAAGTTGATTCCCTTTAATTCCTTTTTATTCCCAGTGACAAACTTTTATTTAAAAGACGCGATCATTTATTCTTCTGAAGAATTTTATTTATTGAATTAAGAGAAATTAGACAAAGAAATACCAATACTGGATGTTTGTAACATTCTCTTATTGAGATTTCAATGGAGTTGTTTTGTTATTTGTAAAGAATAGATTTAGAATTGAGTTTTTGAATTTCTCATCAATCGCCTTTGGTTGTTGAAGAAGAAAACAAGGAAAAAAATTACAAATAAAATAAAAAGAGGCTTAAATGGATATTGAAAAAAAAATTAAAATTTTTATTAAGTATCAAGTTGGATAATAATGGGTGAGACTAAGTTGTATCCTAGTACAGATGTTTCACGCTAATCATCAGCTAGGAGCAGTCATGTTCCAACGTTTTATCAAGTTGGTTATTCAATAAAAAGTTGATTGAATTCTTATGAAAAAGTGAATTTTGAAATAAACATTGTCTATGGACTTACTACGTTTGTCATTTTGATTCTGGAATATCTGTATTTATCGATTCAGAAACAAACTAAAAGGAAAATTATAGATTAAAAACTAAATAATTTTTCTTTCTTTCTTTTGTTTGAATGGAGTCCCTATTAGAATTTTGGGATCTGTTTCTCTGTAGTATCGACCTGATTTCATTTCCTACCAATGTATTCTATTGTTGGTCTCTCCCTACCAGGTTTTCCCTCCATCAATCAATTTGGTGATTCATTCAGAGTGTCTGAGGCCTAACTTACTATTTCTTCTCTTTTCTATAGATTTTTTTTTCTATTCTTCTCTCCATTAGAAAATATCTCCGTCCATGCATTCGGCGCCACATTTCAAATAACTGGAGCTTCACTTTATCCAATTTTGGAAGAATCCTTCACTTGCTCTTCAGAAGTTCATTCACAACTTGAAGATTTCTCGCAGTTTCCATAACTAGGGCAATACTACATCGGATTGTATTTATAGATGTTTCCATTAATCTTTCTTGTTATTCAATGAGAAATTCTTTAGAGCCGCTTCAGTATTAGAATAACAGTGAGGAAGAGACCACACCGCTAAATGTGGAAAAGGAATTCTTAAAAAAATTAAAATAAATGAACTAAAAGCTGTAGAACTCCTTTCCATCATTCTGTATTAAAAACAACAATTTATAAATTAATAATTTATAAACAAGATAAATGAATGCTTTTAGACAGTGTCAAAAGCAACGCGGACCCATAATATGCACAATTTTATAAACAAAATATGTTCAAAAGGGTAGATATTGGGGGAGGGGGACGTCTATCGCCGTTTTCCTCTTTATCGGAAGCGACCACTTTTGATCCCCCAACATCCGATCACTGACTGGTCCTAGAGATCTGATTTTTTTACGTGGTCATCTACTTTTTGATGCTGAACACAATGGTGAAGGTTTCATTCTAATATATCTAACCGTTTGGCCACTACAGAGTGTGACATCCAGCAAGCATAAAAGCAAGAGCGGTCCCTATGTTTTACAGGCAAGCTGTAACCTAAAGGCCGCTAAAAAGGCCAGTCATTTAATTCTTACTTTTAGCTTCTAAAGGATTAAATTATAGAAAAAGAAATACATATGACAACAAATTTAACGTATGGAAATCCTAGTGACATCACAACCAAAATGAAATGACTCACTTTTTTTTATTCTTAATTTAAATATTATTGTTTTAATATGGAGGGCCGTTATATTGTTGAAATTCTATATTAAAGTATTTTGACCAGATCTTGTGCAACCAAATTCCAGAGTTAGCTTTTTTTTTTGTTAGCCTACTTTCCTACGAAAGATAGGCTTATCCAATCATTCAGCCTGTGTGTGTGTGTCTTCCCCCCCCCCAAAAAAAAAAACGAACAAAACAGACTTCAATCAATCTTTCTGAAACTTTGCTACTTAATAAAAGTAGTTGTTTAATAAATTACTTGTATATATTTGAAATTTTCTTGAATGCGGGACCTTTTAGAGAAATCAATGCATGAATGGGACAAAAATCCCCCCCCCCCCCCCCC
>JAFIDM010000003.1:69702386-69716852 GCA_023159025.1 Thereuonema tuberculata
TATAGATGATAAATGATGAAATAAATGGGTAATAAATGATTATAGATTATAAATGATGAAATAAATGGGTAATAAATGATGAAAAGAAAGACAGTAGATCGAAATGATTATCTCAGATAGTTTCCAATGGTATTTTTGAATTTCCGTCAAAAAGAATTAAGTGATAAAAGTTTTTTTTTTAATTCATTATTCTTAGAATTAAGATTTTTTTATATAACCGAAATTTTAAAAATTAGGCAAACAAAAAAAATTATCCTGAAGAATGAGACAAATAGTTTCAATCAACGAAGCCAACATTTTGTGTTTGAAAGAGAACTGAATGGATTGAACGAGATTTCCTTAAAGACACATAAGGCTTAAATAGTTTCTTAATTATATGATTTTTATCAATGATTAGCCTTTCCGGCATGGTCGGGTGGTCTGGGCGGCTGTCTGGCATGAGGCCGATGTGTCGGAATTTGGATTCGAATCCAGATGTGGATGTTTTTCTTGTTCAGTGTTTGTTTCGCTTCGTAGGAGGCAGAAGTCTGACTGTCACCTTAGGTTGTCTCCTGGATAATATCGAAGCGACAGTAAAGCAATAAAAATTCCCTATCATAGTGTATGACTCTGTGACCGAAAATGGATCCGGGGACACAACATTATCAGTAATTTCCAGGCTCTGAGGTTTCAATTGAAGTTGTTTAGGTCCACTGGCTAACTTTGATACTTAAGAACAGAAGGGATGTCACTGAATGAGACTTTGAATAGATCTTTTAGATCACTTTCTTCAATTCTCTTGATGAATGAATTAAAAAGAACAAATCCATGGGCGGGAATCTCTTAGGTTTTAAAAGAAATCCATTAAACTATCGATTTTGAATTTACAAATGTTTAATATAAGCTTGGCTGAGGGAGTTTGCAACTCATTAAGTGAAATTTGTTTATTTTTCGACTCGATATCTTGAATCTGTGTCAGGAGAAGTTCAAAAATTCTATTAAAAAGTCCGTGTAGTTATTTGTGGGTGTCAGTGTTTTGGAGTGGACGATATTCGTGGCCTGATCTCTTACTCCATTGGAATTGATTGTGGAAGTGTCGTAAGTTGAAAAGTATTTGCATCTTATCGTTAGAAACATTTGTTCTTTGATGACAAGAGAAATCAAAAGTTAAACTTTCCAGAATTCTTAGAATCGTCCTTTTAGGTTGTATCCGTCTTCTTTGTTTATAGATATTAAAGAAGAATTTATCAAAACAGGAAAAAGAAAAGAAATTAAAACAGTTATTGTGGTATGTGGAAACTGTGGTTACTTGGTTAATAAACAGTAATTAGTTAATGGAAAACTTCAGTTAATTTCTTGTCAAATTTTTCTTTACTGTTTTGTTGAATGGTTCTTTCTGAAGTAACTGATAACATCATGTAACACGATTTTTGTTTCTGGGTAATCAATATCATTTCCTATTTGGTTTTATCACAAAAACATGAAAAAAATTTATTTCCCCGGAAAAACTTTGCTTTTGTGGTCAGGACAACGAAAAGTGGAAATTTGCATACTGTCATTAAGGAAATGTACAAATTTTCGGGTTCTCTTTATTTAAAGACAAAAAGGGAACATTATATTTCAAATCAATAGTATATTTCAACCAAAATTCTACAAATGGATAATAAAGAATCTAGAAATGTGAGTTTTGCGAAATTTGCGAGTGTAAGTCATATCACTTTCACCTATAAGTCCTCAAATATAGTCCTCTATCATGTGTTTATTGTTTGTTCCCTGGTAGCGACGTTCAAAATGTTGCATGTCCTGATGAAAGCGCTCTCCTTGCTCCTCGAAATAGGCACCCATGTTCTCTTTGAAGCTATCAATGTGGACACCAAGGGTATGTACTTTGAGAGACATCCTGCAGCCCATTTAGCTGTAATTTTTAACCAGAGTCTCAATCAATTCAACATAGTTCTCAGCTTTATGATTTCCAAGGAAGCCTTTGACTACTTTAAGAAAACTGATTCATGCCTCATTCTCCTTTGCTCTGTGAAGCTTGGGGAAACTCTTGACACTCAATAACTTTCTTGATTGGAGGTCCAACGAAAACGCCAGCTTTAACTTTTGCTTCGGAAAGCTTTGGGAACAGATGTTGTAAATGCTTGAATGCTGCAGATTCCTTGTCCAAAGCTGTTACAAATTGCTTCATCAGTCACAGTTTTATGTGCAAAGGTGGCATTAATACCTTTCGAGTGTCTACAAGTGGCTCCCATTTAATGTTGTGCCTCCCCACAGTGAACTCAGTGCGATTAGGCCAATATCGTTTATGGTAGTGTGCTTTAGTGTCCCTGTTATCCCACAGACAAAGATAGCATGGAAACTTAGTAAACACTCCTTGAACACCCATCAAGAAGACAACCATTTTGGATCGGATATAAATAAACAATCTGATATTCAAAAAAGAGGTTGAATACATTCGTTATTAATGGGGAAGGAAACATCAATAATGTCTGTTTCCTTATGTTGCATGTTCTGATGAAAGCGCTCTCCTATCTCCTCGAAATAGGCACCCATATCAGACTTATGAAAGAGACAGTAATTTGTATTCAAATAAGACTTTTCGACTATTTAGAAAAAATTATATTAAAAAAAGTGGTAGCAAATGAATAAGAAAAGCATAAAAGTTGGCAGCTATATAAATACTAATGTAACAGCCACAAAAGCGAAGTTTCAGGGGTATAACTACTATTTTCTACTTACTTGCTGCTCAGTTAAACAGAAAACAATACTATCAAACCAGAAACAGAACTTTTTTGAAAATTTGTTACATAGTGTAATAACTGGATGATTTTTATATTTTTTGTTTTAAAATTTTTGAATCATGCACTTCTTTTTTTCTTCTGTGTGAGTACGAAGAATTCTTAGCCAAACTGGTAATATTTTCAATATAGACAATAGAGACAATATTCCGAAGAGTTTTTAGCAGCATTCTCTAATATTTCACGCGAAGTTCACATTTGAAAGGCTATCACTTTTCCGTAATTAATTATTCTCAAGTAGACGGGTACCGTCGCTTCGCTCCGGAACCCTTGCATATATAGCATTAAAAAAAAAAAAACGTTATTTATTTAGCAAATTATGATTGGGATTGGAGAATATACGACTTCCCAGTCCATTGTGGCCTTCTCCGCTTAACTCAGGTGTATTGCAGGTTGGCACCACACACCTGGGTTTGTCGCCACACACTTCATGGTCAGTTTGCCAGATTATTCCCTATCCCATGGGAATTTCGAAAAAATCCGGCCTTATTCCTTGTCGACATCATAAAGGGAATCTCTGTGCAAAACTTCAGCTTTCTAGATCCAAGGGTTTGGGGTGGGCGTTGATGAGTCAGTCAGTGAGGGAGTCGGGAATTTTCTTTTTATATAGGTAGATTTTTATGAATTTTGTTTTGTTAAATTCATTGATTAGTTCTTCATAGATTATATTTGGATCTGTTATTTTCTCCTTTTCAACTCTTTATCTCTTATTTATTATCCGAGATTCGTTCTTTATATATTATTCCTGGTGTTTCGATATCATGCTTATTTAAGAAAATATGATCTACATTTGTTTACGTATTTCAATGAATTGTACAGTTGTTTCTTGTTGTTCCGTAAAGACAATTTTTGAAATCATTATTATACATAAGTTTTAGGTATTTCTGTAGGCTACTGCATTGTTTTTATTCATTTTGAAAAGATCTACATTTACGTCGCCAATTAGTATAGTTGGACAGTTGTTTAATATATTTTCATTTATTATGAATAGATTCTCTAATTCTTCAGTAAATTTACCTTTCTTTGTGTTTTATTGGTTTATATAGGGCTAAAATGTTAATATTTTGTATACAAACACATTTTCGATAACGAAACATTTACGTTTTATTACAAAACTTCATGATAAATAACATGTTTTGTGAAAATTCTTTAATCATTTTCCAAAAGATTTCCTTGCTCCGACGTTTTAGTAATTTATAATTTAACATTTTGCTTATAGAATGACAGACAGAATAACCTTTTTTATAATATATTTTTTTATAATATATAATAATGATAGCCGGACGCTTCGCTCCGGAACCCTTGCATATATAGTATTCAAAAAACAAACTTTATTTATTTAGCAAATTAATGTTGCGATCGTCGGAGAATATATAACTTCCCAGCCTGTTGTGGCTTCTCCGAATAATTCTGATGTATTGCGGGTCGGCGTCACACACCGAAAATTCACATTTTTGCATGTATCTTGCAAACGCTGAAGCGTTTGTGAATAAGTGATACATCGTTCGATAGAACTTTCAAATACCAACATTTTCTTAATAAAATGTACTCTTCCATCTTTTATACTTTTCGTTTAAATTGAGAAAAAGTCAAAATTTGACCCTTTAAAAGGCGCCATCTTGGAAACCAAAAACTTTTTTCGAAAGATTTCTGTAGCATTTTGTTTGTCTTAAAAAGATCTACATTTTATCCACTTACATGACCAATCTATCTTTATATTTTGGTCATAAAATTGGAAAAACGTAAAGTCTTATGACAGGCAGAATAACGCTTTTATAATATAAGACTAGCCGGGTACCGTCGCTTCGCTCCGGAACCCTTGCGCATATAGCATTAAAAAAAAAAAAAAACTTTATTTATTTAGCAAATTAATATTGAGATCGGAGAATATATGACTTTCCAGCCCGTTGTGCCCTTCTCCACTTAACTCAGGTGTATTGCGGGTTGGCGCCACACACCTGGGGTTGCCGCCATACACTTCATCGTCAGTTTGACAGATTATTCCCTTTCCCGAATTTCGAAAAATCCGGCCTTATTCCTTGTCTACATCATAAAGGAAACCTCTGTGCAAAATTTCAGTTTTCTACATCCAAGGGTTTGGGGTGGGCGTTGATTAGTCAGTGAGGAGTGAGTCAGGACTTTTCTTTTTATATATGTAGATTTACATGAATTTTGTTTTCTTAACATCATTGATTAGTTCTTTATAGATTATATTTGGATGTGTTATTTTCTCATTTTCAACTCTTATCCGATTCGTTCTTTACATATTATTCCTGGTGTTTTGATATCATGTTTATTTATGAAAATATAATCTATATTTGTTTTCGTATTTCCATGAATTGTACAGTTTCTTGTTGTTCCGTAAAGACGATTTTTGAAACCATTATTGCACATAAGTATTTCTGTACTACATTGTTTTTATTCATTTTGAAAATATCTATATTTACGTCGCCAATCAGTATAGTTGGACAGTTGTTTAATATATTTTCATTTTTTATGAATAGATTCTCTATTTCAGTAACATTTTAGTAATTTGTAATTTAGCATTTTGCTTACAAAATGACAGACAGAATAACGTTTTATAATATATGTTTTTATAATAATAATAGCCGGGTACCGTCGCTTCGCTCCGGAATCCTTGCATATATAGCATTAAAAAAAAAAAACTTTATTTATTCAGCAAATTAATGTTTCGGTCGTCGGAGAATATGTAACTTCCCAGCCCGTTGTGGCTTCTCCGAATAATTCGGATGAATTGCGGGTCGGCGCCACACACCGAAAATTCACATTTTTGCATGTATCTTGCAAACGCTGAAGCGTTTGTGAATAAGTGATATATCGTTCGATAGAACTTTAAAATATAAGAACTTTTCTCAATATAATGTTCTCTTCCATCTTTTATACTTTTCGTTTAAATTGAGAAAGTCAAAATTGGACCCTTTAAAAGGCGCCATCTTGGAAACCAAAAACTTTTTTCGAAAGATTTTTGTAGCATTTTGTTTGTCCTTAAAAAGATCTACATTTTATCCATTTACATGACCAATCTATCTCTTATAGTTTGGTCACAAAATTGGAAAAACGTAAAGTCTTATGACAGACAAAATAACGCTTTTATAATATATATCAGTTGTTTTATTCCCCTGGATTTCACAGTTGTAGAACAATTTGATAAGTTAACGTTGTGTTAATAGAACTTACAATTAATATATGCATTAATGTGTGTTTTTGTTTTGCTTAGGATTCTCGGTTCAACCATGACATTGATCAACTGACTGGATACAAGACCCGCAGCATTCTGTGTATGCCCATCAAGGACGTGGACGGCGAAGTGCTGGGAGTGGCCCAGGTTATCAACAAAATGGGCTCCAAAGGACCGGAACCTCAGGCTTTCAATGAGAACGATGAAAAGGTTAGTAGCATCAACGCAGTAGCAGCTAGTTTTCATCAATATGTTTGAGATAGAACTCAGAAGAAGGAAAAAGGATAATTAAAAAATAAAAGTTTCGTGAATTAAAAAACTAGAGAAAGACACTGCATCTGGTGATATAGAAATAAAACCATCTCTAATGTTGTTTATCAAACATTGGAAGAATAAATGACATTAGGCAGAGAAAATAATAGATATTTGATTTATGTTGATTTGAATTAAAACAGGATTAGAATCAGAATCATTTGAGTAATTTAATTATCTTATCCCTAGTATCCATAAAGTATTGTTACTTATTAGTTCATATTTTGGATGTTCTATTTTCAAATTAACAAAGAATAAATGATAGTTTAAATTTAGAAAAGATACCGTTGGTGCTTTTAAATGAGAAATAAAAGTTAACATAAATTAGATAACTATTGAAAGACAGACCAAGGAGAGTTTTATTCATTTTCTTTCCATAGTTTTACTTGGTTATTAGTAGACGGTATTTGAAGGTGGAAGCAAAGAAAACAGAAAAGAATCGAATGTTGAGAGAGTGAAAGAAAACCCATCGCATTGAATGAAAAAGAAAAAGATTTGCTTCTTTGGTTGAATTAAGGAAGGGTTTACAAATAAGAAAGTCACTTGGGAAAGTATCCGAAATCCACCTTAAAAAAAAAAAAAAAAACATGGAATTAAAACATTTTTTTTTTTTTTCTTCAACGATTCCCAATGAGGGAGGATCTGCTTAAGGTAGGGGTTTTTTTTAATTTAATTTGACAAAGAAATCTGAGAGTAGAGATTATCGAAACGTACGTCATTTTATCCTTTTAAGCTTTTAAAGTATTTTATTGTGACTTAGTGTCAAATCAGCTGGCTCTTTCAAAACAAACATGGAATTTATTAAAATAAGAAATATTCATTGCCGAATTACACATGACATTAATTTAGAGCAATAAAAGGACTGAGCTGAAACATTATTGTCTTTATTACTTTGGTTCCATTTTCTTTCTTTAATCCTAAACCAGTGAATTAGTTTATTTTCGTATCAGCTTCATGTGTCAATAAGGAGATTTTTCGCTCGAAAGTTTTTATTTTCTCTTGAGTTTTTGAAGATATTTCCCGGAATATAAACATTTCTTTTACACCTTCTTTGCCACGAAGAAACTAAATTTAAAAATATTATTTCTGATTTTTACTGACAATAATCTGTACGGAACCTGTATTGAAGAGACTGATAAAAAGTACGATTTTCTCCTTTGATCTCTTGCCAGAGAAACATACCAAAGCAGCAGGGTTTTTCGAAATATTTTTTTTCTTATTTTTTTTTTTCTCATTCAAATCCTAGAAATCCATTAAATTGAGCTTCTAATTTTTCAGTATAAGACACATTGTAATGTTCATTGTTTCTGTAACAATTGCAAGTGGAATAAAAATAGTATTTGCTCATGCAAAGATATTAATAGATAGAATAAAGCACATAATTGTAAATATATTTTTATTTTATTTTCCTTGTAGGTTTTTGCTTCGTATTTACAGTTCTGTGGCATCGGAATCCGAAACGCTCAACTGTACGAAAGATCTCAACTGGAGAATAAAAGAAATCAGGTGGGTTCATTTCTTTTTTTCCGGTAGTTTTGATGTGCATTGATTCTAAAGAATAAAAAGAAGTCCGATTTTTAGTATATTTTAAAAAACATCATTGAAAACATTGGTGTTTTTTAAAGCTATCCCATGGTAAATGTCTTAGAAAATCAGCAGATCTATTGATTTATTAGAGGGAATAGTAAAGTGTTTACTTTGAAAACTTTTACATTGTAGCGAACAGAAGCCTCAGGATTAAAATAAACCATTAGTTCCCTGACGTCCACAGAATCCATCCAATAGTCATTTCTAGCCATGAACTGAAAAGGAAGAATAAGTTGAATAAGAGATTGAGTAGATGAAAGACAATGTACCATCGTCAGGTACAAAAAAATGAACTTGCGAATATGTCGTTTTTCTAATAAATAGTTAAATAGAACAATTTGGATGGTTTGATATTTTTTTATTGAAATTACAGTTTAAGATAAGTAATAGAGGGTAGGATTAATATTAGATAGATATTTAGTAAATTAGTTAAAAAAATTAAGTTACTGAAATGAACGAATCCACGTCTTCTGTAAATGGGGCTTTAGAATTTCTTTTAATCTGAACTTTCTATTTTAAGTAGAAATCGAATTTGCTTTTAATAGAAGTACTAGGATTATTTTTGTCTGTCCGTTCATCTGCTACATTACGACAAGGAAATAAACATACACAAGATTCCGATCTACAAGAAAAATACTGATTTTATGCCCCTTGCCCCCCCCCCCCCCCCAAAAAAAAAAGAAAGAAACAAAACCTTTGATTCTGTCGAAGGTTGACATCAAGAGCAGCGCAGGTTTAGATCAATTTATAAAAGATATGGAAAGAAAATTCCGTTGGAGAGAGAATGGCAATGACCGCTTTAGCTTTTGACCTTCTGGAGTCATTTTTCTTGTCTTAAATCAAAAAAACAAAAACTACTAAAAGCCATAGCTATGAGAAGAAAAGTTTAAATGACTTAATAAGAAGTAATTTTATTTCATTCTGCAAATGAAAAGCCCCGCGAATTGTAACTGAGGGAAGATTATTGCTGTGCAACAACGAAAGGAGGAATTTGAAAGATATATGGAAGGAATAGTAACTTATCCAGGAAATAGAATGGGACATTTGCTAAGAACGAGGTCGTTGATAAGCATCTTCGTTCATGTAACATCCTAGAAACATTTAAATGCTGTTTCAATAGAAATTACAAAGAGATAGAAAATCCCTTTAGAATCTGTGAGTGTCTGTTTACCAAAGCAAAGACCAGAGAGAATGAAGGAGAGAATGAGGAGAAAGACTTTTATTTAAAATACTTATCAAAAACATTGGCTTATCCAAGGGAAGCCAAAATGCATTCGAAAATGAAAAAATATTTTGACCCTTTTTTGTGTGTTTGTTTGTTTTTGGTTGGAAAGGTATTGTCTGTAATCACTTTCGCTCATTTCTGAAAAGAACGATTGATTGGTTCCGGAACGTTGGAATCCCCCACCCCCACTTCAAACTCCTGAGTTCGCTTATGATGCGTTATTGTACAGAGGGTGTTTGTTGGCTGTCAAGAGGTAGTTTTATGTTAGATTCCCATGCGTGGGCTGAAAGGATATTCTATCAAGGCTTAGCTCTTTCTATGGTATTATTTCATTGGCAAAGATTATTTCAACAGACTTCATACAACCACAAAGCAATATAGGATGGTTATTTGTTGTCCAATGATGAATTGATTGAAATCATTTCAAAACGACCCCACCTTTATCAGTTGCAGCGACGATTCTGTTACATCAGAGTCCGGATCCACTGTTTGTGATCATGGAATTATTACTCTTTGCTCTTCTATAATAAATACACGTAGACTTTTCTTTCAGCCTACGTATTGAAATATTCTTAAGCCCATTTCTTTTGAAGGACATTGGCTGGAGTTAGCCTTCCTCTATCTCTTACTCGTCGCTTCGCTTTCCTGTTATTGTGACATTTTTTTCAAAAAAGCAATTGATTTCTACCAGTGAATAACAGAAGGCGGGGCTATGGAAAAGTAGAAACACGTTCACAATATGAAATGCTTCTGCTAAAACCCTTTAAGGAAAAACCTTTTATAAGAAAATGTAGAAATAAAGAAATGAGTAGAAATCAATCTCATTTGTAATCTATTTAATAAGTTTGTTAATTTCTAATTTGTTAAATTAAACGTGCTGATTTATATAAAATAAAATAAGAAAATTCAATGTCTCATTCTTTTCAAATCTTTTGTGTAGGATGTCCTTCTTGATTACGCCGATTTCCTTGGTCACTGTGATCGGACCACTTGAAAAGGAACGTTTTCTTAAATCATTTTATATAAATCTGCGTGTTGCAAACCCTTGTAAAAACACAATTTAATTTTAATTGCTAGATTAATTTTATTTTGGAATTTTTGTATGGAAGATATATTACTTTCTTTTATTGGAATAAATAATAAAATTCAGAAAACCAATTCAGAGACATTATTACATTTACTGTCAGAGATATTGTTAAATATAATAATAATAATAATAATAATAATAACAACATATTTAACTTCTTTTCAAAATTATAGAAGGTTTCTTTGATTTCAAATATTTTCATTTAGTCTCAGAAATGGGATTGAAAGCGTCTTCGTTTAGAAAAATGAAAATAGTTTTTTATAACCTTTGACACGAACATGGCATGACTCGATTTGTAGAAGGTTCAGCTGTGAATTGAAAAGTTCTCTTAGGGTTATCAGGCAAAGATCAGTCTTTTCTTTTTCCATTCTAGCCTAACTCTTTGCAAGTAATATCGGAGAGCAGCAAATCTTTCCTTATCACTCTGAATCGAACTTACAAAAGATTAATTTTGTTCTTTTAAATGTTAAATATCTTATAAGATACTGCCATTTTGAATTTAATGAAAAGAAATTTAGTGAGATTAATATTAAACCATTGCTAGGAATAAAACACAAAGATTTGTTTGCCCAAAATTAATGAGAAAAACAAAACAAAAAAAATAAAGTAAACAAATTCATTTTCCTAATTATTTCTTGGAAATCCTTTTTGAGAAATAAATTAAATAACATTGAGAATAACAAAGTACTGCCAATGATAACAGATATTAAAAAGCCAGAAGAAAAACTGTATTATATAGAGTAAAAGTAAACGAGATTTCCTGAGCTTTACTTATTATTGAAGAAACGCCCGCCCGAAGAGAAACTTCCCTGTAATACTTGTGCCGAGTTGTGCAGAGAAGCTTATATTTCTTCCACAACAAATATACGGTAAAAATGATAAACTTTTGAATCGTAAACAAACAAAACTAATAGATGTTTAAAACATTAAAAGATGTTTTATTAAACATTTAAACTTTGTTTAATGTTACTTCACTTTCCGTTAAACTACATTGTTTCATCACGGGTTACAACACAAAGGCTCTCCACCAAACACCAATAATGACTCTTTATGTTACGAAAACATTACTTTAAATTTCAATGTTTAGTCTACTAAAACCGAACCGATTAGAACTGTTCTAATATTTTTATCTAATAAAATAGGTTTGTTTTTTTTAATAATCGAACAAAATATTTGTAAAATCACTACAAGGTAATCATTGCAAACCCAATTATCGTTTTTGAGATGGAGGATGAAGGGTAGGGAAACAATGGATGATAATCCATTAGTTTAGAATAATTTCATTCTTTGTATATTTTACCGTATTTTACAATAAAATACAAATGTTGTATATTTGTATGGGGAGAAAGGATTTTAAAAGATATAGGCATTTGTAATCCTACTCACAAAATCAAAGAAAAATATTTAAAAAAAGACATTGGGTCATAGAATAATCCTTCAGAAGACACGTACTGTCATCTGAACGAAACCTTCCTTTCTACGGTAGAGGTAAAATAGCCATGGGAAATTTTCACCAGTGAGCTACAGTCAAGGCAACAACAGACCAGAACCGCGACTATTTCGTTATGTAAAAAAAATGTGATAGTAGCTTATTTGAGCTTTGAACAGTAATAGAAGAAGTCTTCTAGTATTTTGTGAATCCCTGCGAATTAGGCGCATTTATAACTTTTTTTATCAACATCAGAAATTAGTCAACTTCAATGGGTTGTAACTGATTTTTATTACAACAAAATGCCCATGGATATTATTTTTGGAAAGTGATAGAAAAACACAATAAAATATTGTGAATAATAATAATATATTGTGTAAAATAGTGAACTGTATTTTGAAGAGTAGGTTTACTTCTTTAATAAATTTCTATGTCAAACCTGTATTTCCCACTATCGTATAATTAATCTTCCTATTTCTTCTTTGAGAATTTCTTTATTAACAATATTTCGATCGTAATTCTGATCTTCTTGAGGTTACATTTTCCAAACCTTCTTACATTTTCGTAAAAAACAACAACTAACAAATTTCAAATTCAACATCGATCTAACTTAATATATACATTATTATGACAATGTATATAATAATTTTGATCATTTTCTTATGTTACAAATTCTTTATCAATTTAGATATTTAAATTTCTTTCTATCTTTTACTTTGTTCAGTGAAATTATTTCAGGAAAATCATTAACATTTTTACCTTTTTCTTTATTGATACATTGAAAACTACTAATTATTAAGGCTTCCATTAGAAACCGCTCAGTGTCATCTTGGGTTTTGTATAATATGTCTGCTATTGGGTCAGGATTATGGTTTCTCCGGGAGAATCTCCTTAAATACTTAATACAAACGTTAAAAAACACAGTTTTATATTAATTTTAATCTGGCTTCTTCCCTAAAATATCGGGAATCTATTATTTAACTCGGATATTAATAAAGATGTACCATATAATATGCATCAATATGTTTCATATTATCTAGTTGTCTCTTTAGGTAGTACTTGGCACGTAGAATCCTATAATAAGTACAGTAGAACCTCATTACAACGGACTAATAGGGGCTGAAGGTTGTCCGTTTTGATGAAAGCCCGGTTTATAACAAATAATTCATATAGGGATGTAATGCAGCAGGGTGTACATCAATGAAAGTACAATAGTTAGCTAAAAACAGTTTTTACTATATAAAAAATAAAAAAAAACAGCCTTCAACATAATAGGCTGAATTGAAAAAGATATGTACTGCATTAATCTTTAGAACGAGAAGGTCCTGGTTCATATTGATTGCTTACATTCATTGGTTTGAAAAAATAATTTATTTATTTTCTGCTGGGTTTGTTTACTGCTTATTTCTTCAGTTAATAACTGACGGAGGTGCCGTAAGTGTTCATAAAATGCAACACATTTTCAAACACATATGGTTGGAAATGTAAAACTCGTCAGATAAAAATAAGCATCCTTTATTATTATTACAATTTTTTTTTTAAACTGCCCGTTATAAGCGACGTCCGTTATAATAAGGTTCTACTGTAATGTCATCTAACATAAAAGTAGTGATTTGTAAGTATATTGAAATTATGATTGACATCATCAATATCCTACCACTGTCTGTTTGTTGAATCTTTTATTTTGATTTATTTTTATGTGAATCTTCTAAATAATCAATTTTAATAAAATTTAAATTACAATAAATGATTTATCTAATAATTAGGATAAAAATAACAGATAGAAAGACCTTAATCCAAGCTGTCAAACATTTATAAGTAAGGAACAAAAATGCAAAGATCCACAAGATCACCATCAAGGGGACTTAGCCCTCATCAGTCAGAATCACTCACAGGTCATAAGACTGTGGAGAGTTCAGCAATGGAACCCAACAACAAGAAACATTCCGATTGCAAATCGTGGCCAGTTATCAACTTAGCTATTTTAATTAAAGTATTAAAAAGTAAACAAAACAGGCAAATAGCCACAAACATGAGAAAATAAGAAAGAAAAATAAACACACGAGCTATGAGCTGATGTCAAAAGACTGTGAAACATTGTGTGAATGCACAAATTTAGAAATACTTTAATATTATTCTTATATTATTCTTTTGTGAATTTGTACATTTTTATGCCGTTCTATGGAAATATTTAAGATTAAAACTGAGGTAAAATAGAATGGAAAGAGTTAGAGAAAATTCATCTATAAAATGAAATCTTCTGTCAGCTGTTTTTATTAAAATGTCTGTGTTACAGATATGGCCATTCCAGAAACTTCTCCAAATTTATTTTAACTGCTTTTATCTGATCATCTATTTTAAAACCAAATTTTTCGAAAGCTTTCTTTACATATTTTTTTTTTTTTTTTCAAATTTTTGTTACAATGTAAGTTTCGTAATAGAAATAGATCTTTTTATTGAATACTCATTGCATACTGTACTTTTGTTTTTGTTATGATCGGAGAATGGAGCAATAAAATAAAATAAATGTTATACATATTCTGAATATTCTAAATTAAATTATAAATATATAATATTAATATTTTGTAAAATAAGATATCTCTGCCGCGCATCCACTGCGGTAAGTGTATTTCCCAAAGATGAAAAATATTGAAAACTGCATTTAAACTTTGACGTCACGCCCGACTTCTAAGCCCTACCCTTTCAAATCCCTGAGAGAGATTTCGATTTTTTATGACTTATAAACCAATGTTCTAAAAGGATCTAAAACAGTTTGTGTAAAAGCTTTAAAAACGACGTTAGGATAAGGTTTTGAAGATAGGAAAAAATCGTCAAAAAGTGGAAATT
>JAFIDM010000003.1:69716862-69770232 GCA_023159025.1 Thereuonema tuberculata
TTGAAGATAGGAAAAAATCGTCAAAAAGTGGAAATTTCTATCGACCGTCCTTTTGAAACGGGTGATCCAATTTGGTTGAAATATAATACCAGCCGAGTCCTTAAGGATATCTAGCACCCATGAATGTTTTAAGGCTCAAAACCTCAAAATTCACGGCAGTTATCCACGTCACAACTTTGAGCCCATCTCCCCCCACTTCCAAGGCCCACTCGTTAAAACCCGTGAATCAGATTTCGACGTGATTTTGAAGAAATGAAGCCCTTACCTCAGAATAAATTTATTATTCTCCGGCTTGATTTCTTAAAAATTAATATGAACAGAAAACTTATTTGATTCTTATTGATTTCGACTTTTGTTACTTATTTGTAGTTAAACCAATGCCCTAAAAGTTCTAAAAAGTTGGTTGCAAAAACTTTAAAAATACTGTGAGTATAAGGGTTTGAAGATAGGAAAAACGTCAAAAAGTGGAAATATATATATTTGTTTTTTGTATTGGCGTTTTTCAAATCCTACATCTTTATCCGGCTTCATATGTTTAGTAATTTAAGTTAATTTTATTCTTATATTCTATACTTTACTAAATTTTTAAATTGCAAAAGATTGATTGAAATCTTTACTTTATATATATATATATATATATACAGTAAAACCTCGTTAAGTCGTCACCCGGATAAGTCGTCACTCCGCTTAAGTCGTCGTTTTCCTTTGGTCCCGACAAGGTCTCATAGACAATAATGTAAAATAACCCTCTTTTACTCGTCACCAAATTTAATTCTACTCCGGATAACTCGTCACCCTCAAAAATGGCGAAAAGCATCTTTATTCTCAATTTTGCCTGCTATCTTTTCAGCCCCGCCCCTTCACTCTTAAGAAAGCCTAGCCTTTACGGGGAATTTTCACGTGGGAAATTCACTTGGGAAATTTCATTACAAGAGTAGACGTCTTTCTTGACCGCTACTGAGTGTGATTTTATTTCATAGCGAGTAAGCCCCGAAAATTTAAAAGCGATCGAAATTGTTTTTCTTCCTCCAAATGTAACTGCACTTCAGCCTTTAGATCAAGGGATAATTCTTGACTTTAAACGAAAGTACAAAAAAATGCTTGTAAAGGACATGATAAAAGCCTAGGATAGGAACGAAAAGCTAGAAGTTTCGGTTTTAGATACGATTAACTATGTGCACAAAAGTTGGAGTTCCATTTCATTACAAAGTGTTTCGAATTGTCACCAGTAATCAGCACCTTCATCAATCAACACTCTTTATTATGTGATTATTTTAATGCCAGTAAAAGAAAAGAAAATGTGGTAAGGGTAAAATGTGTGTTTTTTTTTTTTTTTTTTTTTTTTTTTCCACTCCTTCATTTGCATATATTGATTTCTGAAAATCTTGTTTTTCTCACCGAATCCTACAGCAATTCATAAAAATATTGTATTTCAGTGTTTTTTTTTTCAAAAATGCCCACTCCGCCTAAGTCGTCAAAAATGTTCGGTCCCTTGAGTGACGACTTAACGAGGTTTTACTGTATATATATTCTTTGTTCAGGTAGCATTGAATGCAATAGTGCATTTTTCCTATGGAAAATACACTACTAAGTAGCACCAATGTAACTAATAATTACAATATATTAACAATGAAATGCGTCTGAGCTACTAACTATGTTTCTCAATAGTCAAACTTGGATAATTCGAAGTTGAAGGGACCAGAGAAAAAGTTCGAAATATCCAATAATTCGAATTACATATATTCTCTCAAACAGAAGAGATAAATAAAAAAGATTAACTCCACGATCAACGATTTAACACACAAACTTTATCTAAGAATACTGCTACATTTTTTTTCATTAATTAAAACATTTTTTACTAGCTTAATTATTCATCACTTTCAAAAAAAAGGCAGATATTTTTAATTGCTTCATTGAATGCAATCTTTGAGTCATAGGAGAGGGTAACAATAGAGGGTGGACAGAAAAATCCTCGGAAATCCCCATATAGTGACATTTCAACCCTCGCTTTTGTTTTCCTTAGAAAGACCGTTAAAATAAATAATGCACCTTAGCTGAGAAAAGTCTCAGGAACAATTTTTACCGTAACATTTTTAAGGACAATCGTACGAAAAATTCGAATTATCCAAAATAAAATTGGAATTACCCACGATTTTTCTAACATTATTTTAATACAAAATTCTACAGACCGAGCAAAAAATTCGAATTAAGCGAGTTCGAATTATCCAAGTTTCACTGTATAATACAAATCGCTCTGCCAATAAAGAAACAAGAGACTTAATTAGAAATACATTATATCATGAATGATGGTCATCTTCCCATTTCATTTTTCAAAAGCAAAAATTTTCAATGATAAAAGCTTTGACGTGTGTGCTAATAAAACTGTTTGAATAAAAAAAAAAAAAAAGACACTAAAATTAATTTAAAAACATTTAATTAAATACTTAGCATGTGGAACCTTTCGGGTTTCTATGCGGTAGCCCCTTTTCAACACCATTTTCTTCTACAAAGGTACAACATTTATCCAATTTTGTCTATTTTGCCACCAATAATATAATGCAAATAATTATTCAGCTTTTGATTGATCTACTCTGTCAACAGATCGAAGCCATGTCATTACGTCAATGATGATGTCATGTCCTTATTGGAATCCTGCCCTCTACTGGAAATTCTTCGAATGTCCATCGACCTTCTGCCGTCTTCTGTCTTTTTTAGTTTTCGTTTTCGAATGCGTTCTCCAATTATTTTCTTCTTTACTGTCTTTTGATCCTGAAACTTACAATTATCAATATATTTATAAATATTATTGTTTGGAACTGTCGTGTTGTAGGAAGCCAATAAAGTAATAAAATACGATTGAATAGTTTCTCTTGTATCGTTTTTATCATTACAACCTAAAACTTAGAAATTATTTAAATCACTTGTGTGGCCCATTTTATAGACATGATGAGCAGTAGCAGAGCCATTCACATTTCCGTCTGATACAACTTTTATTTCTTCCTATAGACGTTTCTTCATACTTTGGTCACTGTTACCAATACAAAGTGTTAAGTATTTATTAAATATTTTTAAATTAAATTGTATTCAAAAATTTTCAAGTAAGAATTTTAGGCTTAGAATTATTTAGTGTTTCTTTCTAATTTGAAGTTTCCTGCTTTTACTCTTTTCTTTTTACAACCATTTCTTTATTTTTTTTTCTTCTGCATTTTCTTGTCCTTTGTTTTTTCTTCATTAATAATAAAAATACTGGCACTAAATTCCTGCTTTTAAGATAATCACGTTAATTTAGGTGGAAATTCATCCCTACTTGTTGTGAATTCCAACGGTTTTGGAATTTAATTTAACGGTTTTAGATTAAAAAAAAATATTCATTAGTTGTAAAATGTTTAATTTGAAATTTAATAAATAATTAGAAAATGCAAAATGGTGAAACTAGAGGAATATTTTAAAATGATTTTTTGAAGAGACTTATAAATGTTTGGGGCATTTTATCATTTTTCTTTAATCGTTGTTTTGCGAAGAATAGAAAAAGAAAAACAACCAGGTATCAATTTGAGGATGGGGTGTATCCCCGAAACATGTCATTTATAAACTTTTATTAGGTTGGATTTTTTTTATTTTATTATCAATTTCATGTATTTTAAAACGTTTTCTAAAACTGATTGATAGGAGCAGAAAATGCAAAACAAACATTGGGCGTTTTATGGACCATTTGTTCTTTATAAAAAATGCTCTTTATAAAAATGCTTCCATAACTAAAGATTTTCTGATTTATTTATTTTTTATTTAACAGCAGTACGTTTGTCTTTTTTAGATAATCAACTAGAAAACAAGAAATCTCCAAAGGAACAGAAAATTCATAAAAAAAGATCCAATCTGGAAGAATTTTCGCGAAGATAGATTTGAATTTATTATGATGACTCAACTTAAATGAAACTTACTATTTTAATTAAATATAATAAATATAATTAATTCTTTATAAATTTTCGAAGTTATAAAAAAGATACAGAAACTAATTATTTGAATATTTATTTTTTACTTTTACCAATATATAAAACCTTAAGCAACCATTCAAGATATTCATTATTAAATTTAAAATAAACTCTTATAAATCGTTTTTGCAAACATCAGGTGTAAATAGGCCTATTTCTAATTTACGAAGACTTTATTAATAAATTAAAGGTTCGTTTGGTTCAGACTCTGGTGAAAATTCAAGTTAGTCATAAACCACACTTAGTTTCTCCAGACGATTATATTAAAAACATTTTTGAATCACATGGAAATTCCAATGCTTCAATATAACAAATCAGATTTTTTTTTTTTTTTAATTTTATATAAAGCAGGACCTAATCCTTCTAAATAGTGATTGATGTTAATGGAATTTAGACTTCTTGTGTGGAGTTACTTCATTTCTGTTCCCGATGTAGGTTCACTTTGAAGGACCGACCACTTTACAAAAGTGTCAAATACTAGACACTTTATACACATACAGTAGAGGAGGTTAAACTCCCCTTTAGTCATTGAAACAATAATTCACTGTTTTTCATCCTATTTCCTAACCTTACTGCGCACATCTTAAATTTTGATGATTAGACCTACATACCTATATTTATTCATTTATTTTGACCCCATAAGGGCTGCCTTTTGTGGCTCAACTACTAATGCTGTGATGTAAATATTAGTAAAGGGATATGGAATTACATTTTAGTTAATCTAAGTTATTGTTATCTGATTAAAAGTCTGTTCAGTATTTTCTTAAAGGGATGTGCAACGTTCAAGATACACATATTATGTTTGGAAAACAAAGGTATTTTGAATTGGTGACGACGAAAACAGAACTGATATCCCGATATACGGAGAAAGAACATTCAACAGGTGAATGGATTAAGATATTTGGGTATCTGGATTGATACCAATTGTAGAAGTGACAAAGAAATAAGAATAGAAGTAAATTCACTAAGACTCCTACGTGGACCAATGGAGTTTGAACTAGGAAAACAAGGATAAAATGTTACATCGGGAATTTATTCAAGTCTGGCACAAAAACTTGGACCTTGAGGCAGATTGACATCAAGAGATGACGTTCATGATGTGAATTTGGAAAAGAATATTGAAAATAAAGTGAACAGACAAAATTTAAAGAAATGAGGAGATTGATTGATGTCATTAAAAGAAGAAAAGCAAATATGATTAGTGGACAGATTAGCTGAGGGATATTGTGGAAGGAATGGTAGATGGAAGAAGATTGAAGACGAAGAAACGATTGATGACTGAAAGGCAGCTACTGGGAACTAAAAGCAAAAGTTCAAAACCAGTCAATACGGAGAAGAAAATGGTTCTCTTTGGATCTGTTGCATCAGCAGAAGAGTGAAGACATTGTTACTGTTAAATAGATCTTGTTTTAGGGCACAAAACTTTCTGTCTGAATAAAAACTTTATTTTCTGAAATGATTTACAGTTCGTTAACATAATTTTAGTTTTTCATCATCTTCAACTCTAGAATGAAATTTCTCGTGATATTCGTTTCGTCTTAACCAATTCAAAAGAAATTTTAAAACAAGTCATTTCACAGTTTGTAGTAACAAAACTAAGCGACAATTTACAATTTATCAAACGCTTGCATTAAAAGTCACACTACTATTGTTTAGCGCACAAAACTAATCGACTCAAACCGTTGTATTTACAATTTCAAGCGATGTTTGCATTGACTTATATCCCCATTTTGCTTCATTCGAGCCACTTTAAGCATGGGGATATTATTTAAGGGACAAATAGTGTTTGTGTGTGTCTATTTTGGGATTACATGGGATAAGAAGTTTCACTCCTCAAATATATATGGATGTTTTTCTCCCGGAAGTTTCTCAATTTTGAACTATAGCTAGAGCATGCGCAAAGAGAATTTGCCTAGCGGAAAGGATTTAAAATATGTCGTCGCCGTCGTCGAACAATGACAAAGTTAGAATTGCTGTTATATTAAATGAAGCTGAAGACGCAATAAATAATAAAAAAACTACACTAAAATCAAACTTATTTAAGCAGGGGATAGTTAAAAATCAACTAAAATATAAATATTTATAAATCATTGAGTAAAATATTAGAAACGTTTTCATTTGTTATTCATTAATTTTTTTCTTTGGTTCCTGGAAATAATTGGTCTGGGTACCAAATGCCGAAAAATACAGTAACCTTGTTTTGAGGTATGAATAAAATGTTTTCGCTGTTTTTGACAGCTTATGTTATGTAGATTTCAGATCCAATTGATGCCACTCTGTCAGACTTGAGTAATTCAAGATGGCATCCAAAATGGCGCTGACAAAATTGACAATTTTTTTTAAGAAGCACGATTGATGTAAATATATATATATATATATATATATATATATTACTAAATATGTAATATATATCATATATCAAGATATATATTATAAGATATGAGGTCTTGTCTTTTTATATAGTTATAACTATATAAAAAGACAAGACCTCACTCACTCACTGATCAACTCCCAGCTCAAACCGTTGGACCTATAAAGCTGAAATTTTGCACAGAGGTTCCCTTTATGTTGTAGACAAGGAAGAAGACCGGATTTTGCGAAATTCCCACGAGTTCGGGAATAAAGAGGGTTTATTGTCGCTTTAAAGTTTTCTTATGTCCGTAATTAGTTCCGTAACTATAATTATTAGAGACTTCAAATTTGGCATGTAAATAGGTAATTGTAATCACTAAAACCCTTTTTCAGGATGTTCGAAATTCCCACGGGTTCGGGAATAACGAGGGTTATTTTCGCTTGAAAGTTTTCTTATTTCCGTAATTATTTCTTTGTAAGTAGGTAATTATAATCCCTAAAACCCTTTTTCAGGGTGTTTCGAAATTCCCACGGGATAGGAGAAAAAGCGTTGCCTAAGTTATAAAGCTGAAAGTTTGCTTCCGTTACTATTGTTCAGTTTTAGGATTTGGTATCTTGACAATGAGAACTACACAAATATTGTTATGCAACAATTGGAGCTACGAGGTTTTCGGGATAGATATAGATTTGTAATGAGATCAGATCTTTTGAGTTGTTGGGTTTTTTTTTTATACAACCGGGAAAGTTCCAAGTGATGTCGCAATTGCAATTTCTTTATCATCCACATTAGGACATTTGTTTTTTGTAACCCGAGCGAAGAACAGGTCGCTTAGCTAGTGTGAGTAATATATATATAAATTATGCAGTAATTGCAATAAATATGTGTTTATTAAGGAACTTTATTGAAACGTAATAATCACTTGAAAAAAATCAATTTCAATATCTTATATCCAACATCGAGAAACTATGCTTTAATTTTTAACAATAAGGAACTTGAAGTTAAATGAAAAAGGGACAAGATAATATAGTCCTTAACACAAAAATGAAAAGTACACATCAAACTAAAATTCTTCTTCAGAGTCACTTTCAGTTATTGATTCAGCGATTTTGGTATGTGGATTACAGCACTTTTCTCCTTCGTGGAAGCATTGTCACATTTAGCTACATGAACTATTATTTGTCCTACAGTTACATCGCATAGTTTTGCAGGGTTCGGCATGAACATTTCGTCATTGCTATAATGTACTCTGGTGCAATTGGAGTAATTTGTGGAATAGCAATGGGATAAAGCTCTTTGTTCACTTAATCTCTCTGCCAGCCAAACGATGTTGGATCTAGGCATGATAATAAAGGGCTGTTTGCAGATAACCACAAAATAGTTTGAAAGTGAGTACGCCTTACATTTTCGGCAAAACATTCCGTAGTGGGTGGTAATGAAGAAAATGAAGGAGCTCGTAGTTGCGCTTGACCAATTTTTTTCGCCCAAAGAGAAATTCTCACCTCTGTCATATCAACAGCAGCTTCTATTCCATAGCAATAAATGTTGTGCATTCCTTCATTACCTCTGCTATACAGCTCTCTATATGACCCAATTTTTGTAACTGTTTACCACTCTGAAGACACTTTAGAATTTTTCTTTTCTATCTCATGGAGTGGGGCAACAGGATCACAGCCAGAGAGGGCATGAGCAGCTGGCAGACTTGAAATTATGTTCTCGAATTCTGAAACTGTTTGCTTGATAGCTATTGATGCCCTTCCTGGTGTGAGCGATACCATGAAAACTTCATTTTTTATACCTAGTCGATGGTAGTAGTATCGTCGCATGTAACATGGACTATTTCATTTTCTTTTTCCTTAACTTCAACTATGTTGCTGAATCATCATAACGTCTGCCTCTTCGTATTCTGTTTTTAAATCAGTTCTCTGAGTCAGATTGCCTCTATGTGCCTGAAATGGTGTGAGATCTTGTCCAGTAACAACCAAGCGATTCTCAAATGGGACATTACACACATTTGTAGAAACATACTTACATATGAGCTGTATCAGTTGCCGTTTTTTCTCATTATTTGACAGCGTTACATTTTGTGGAGGAAGTGGAGTCGTTTCATTAAGAATGAACTTCCATGATCCTTGCTTGCTACGACTCGCTCTTGTTGCACTCTTGATGCTGTCAAATACCGGATACACATGGGCATCTTTTAGCTTGTCAAGGAGTTTTCCAGGAAGTTTTTTATGAAATCACACACAGACCCTCCTACAGGCCTATGCACAACCCACAGTAAAGCTCAACCGTCAATGAGTATTAGTGAAGGTGGTTTACTTGTTCCGAGACTTTGTCACTCCTTGTGTTCATTAAAACAGACTTGCCAAAAGGCTCTCTCATGCTTCCATCATCTCTAAACATAGATGGAGGTACAGAAGCAAGCTCGTATTTTAATACATCAGCCATTTTTGTACCTCTGTTTGCTTGAATGACTATGACTTTGGAATACAGAAGTGTAGTGTCCATCTGCATTGCGGTTTGACATTTACCACTGCCCCTCTTCTCATTCATGTTCACAAAAAATTTCTAAAGACTAACATGAAAACCACTTGGGAGGCTTTTTTTAAATTTCTGCAATGCTGTAGTACCCTTTTCATATGCTTTCTCCACATTAACCCGTTTAGCTACTATTTTTCCAGATACGATGTTTACCAATCCTTGAGGATGCTCTGATGGAGTCAAAGGCTATATACATAAGTCTAGCTTTCTCCTTATCCTCCCGGTCTCCAGCGTCACGACTGATTCTTCTTTTGCCTTCTTCTTTGTGTAAAATCAATTTATCTGGACTCACCCATTTCGCATAGGTCACTTACAAGCTGGCTGGTCACATGCATACTTAATGCCCAACGTTTCACTCCTTCTCTATTCAGCGTTAAACCAGTCAAAGAGGTTCCTCTTTTACCATGTCCGTATCTCATAAATGGGCTTTCAATCATCATATCTGACCATATTCCGTTCCAGTAACTACTTCTATGTCTCATTACACGCTCCCCTTTCAAAAAATGGTCTAGGAACTTACGTGGCATCTTTTTCATGCACATTAAATAAACAGAAGCATATCGTAAATAGTTCTAATGTGCAGCAGCAGCAAAGTAGAGCAATATTTCCTCTTCACATCAAAGGTGAAGACACCAATCTGCTTCCCTTTCTGCCCTCACGAAATTCATCATTAGCAGGATTGGTTTAATAAAACTGTAAACCCACAAACGACTGGTTCGGTTTTGAGTGCACATTTCTTCTAACTTTGCTATCATAAGATCAAAATTAATGATATCATTTTCTTCCAAAAACGGTCGCAAAACTTCTTCTGCCAGGAGCCTTAATGCTCGCATGTTCTGAGGAAATTTTTTACCTTTCAACATTTTTAAAACCCCAGCAAATGCATACTCTGTAATTTCTACAATCCCACTCCCAGCCATGAGTGAACCTACGCACCCGATGAAAGACATCAATGTATGCATCCCACCAAGGCGAGGAACAAAGTTAGAAAACTTTTCATGATCGTTCCCTATGATATCAACAACTACTTTGTATACAGCTTGATCTGCTGTGAATACTACGAATGGATGTCCACACTCATTGGTTAATGCTTCCAGCATGCATGTTAAAACAGTGTCATGATTAGTTGGTGGCAGATCAATCAATGGTAAATACATTACTTGTGTAGCATTCGCCACTTCATGTCTTGATTCTCGACTCATTTTTGTATTGAAACCATTATACTCTAGAGCATCAGCACTATGAGTAACCAATTTTAGAAACTTGAAGTCTTTGTTTTGTGCGTTCATAACTGAAACCTTTTCGCAAACTGCAAAAGCTAATACTTTCAATGGGGGAATACCAAATGCCAGAGAAACTGAAGGCACAGGTACATTCTGGGTCCTTTGTATCTTGCAATTGTAACGTCAGGCTCTGGAGGAACAGTTACTTCATTTTTAGGTATTCTAGGGATTGTGATTATTTCCTGACCTTTATTTACAGTATCTTGTTGAAATTTAGTGAGGATCATTCCCATTGCATGAGCTTATTGTAGTCCATTTTCAGAGCAAATTGCAGCATCAAAGTTGTCTCCAACAACTTGTACTAGGCCTTTTCCTTCTATAATATCTCTCAGTGAATAGTTTGCAATACAAGTTTTTGCCACAGATGCTCGGAAAAGCTTATGTTCATCGTAGGTTGTTATAATCATAAAATGGCTGAGTTCTTCAATGATCGACTTTTTCTTCAGTAGGTTGGAGAACGCAACTCGAAGTTAAACTGGGGCTTTTTTAAGCAATTGGCAACAGTACTACCTATCGCAAGTGCTGCCAGATCGGGTATTTTAAGTTCGTTTAGGAGATGCAAAAGTGTTTGACTACATTCACGTTTAACTGTGCAGATGTTGATTTTTAACATGGTAGTTAGATTTGTCTGCATTGAGAGTTTCCTTTCTTATCACAGACGCCAAGGGTTTAACGTGTTCCGATATGATGTCTTTGTCATTTTCGGTGGTTATGAGTGTTGTTGTGCAATGTTTTCTGAATAAAATAAGACTCACAATTCCTGGTGATGATAAAACAAGCAACTCCTTCCCGAAATAATCTTGCAGTTTTTGAACAAATGTCCTTCTTGATAGAGTGCTTCCGCCGAAACTCAAATATAAACAGTGCAGTTCAACGCTGTTCCATGTTTGAACACTTTTCAGTCATTTCTTGTGTGACTTCATTGAAAGCAATATCTTCCTCTCTCAAATCATCACAAGGTATTTTATTTTTGGCTGCCCTAATATGACGGTCACTCGTAAACAATTTGTGGCATTTCCAGTGATATCTTGCATCTGCAGCATGTAAATCACTTGAACCTCCCAAAACCCTTAACTGTACCTCTTCCGCTCATTTGTCCTGGCTGTTATTGCACACGACTTGGATTTTGTGGATCACGATCTGTGCATTCTTCTCCACACAAAAAGCAGTTTCTCCTAAAATTAAAATGATCTAATTCCGAGCGCAACACTTTTATTTTGCAGCGATAAATCTTCTTTAGACAGACTTCTTTATAAGGCACGGTTTATATGAGTCTTTGAGGTATAGGTTGAGACACAGGTTCGGTGGCAGTATATAAAAAGTTAGGGTTAGCTGAGAAACGTGGTTCCAAAGACTCATAAATGTCATCGTTTCGCAGTTTGCTTGCTGATATTATTGACTCAATCCTTTTAGCAGAAATCTTGCCTGGTTTACCACACTCCTTGAAAAACACTCTCTTCTCTTTCACTGGTTGACATCTCGACTAGTTCAATTCACAACCTGCAAAAAAATTTTTGATTACAGTCTTAGTTTGTCAATAACATCCTTCAGATTGATCTTCTGTAAAAATTGACTTTGTATTCCCACTCCTCGACCAAAAAAAAAATATATAAAATGATATACCACATGCCAATATCGCTTCACAACAAAATTGTCAATTTTGTCGGCGCCATTTTGGATGCCATCTTGAATTACTCAAATTGCTCCAGTTTGTCAGAGTGGCATCAATTGGATTTGAAATGCACATAACATAAGCTATCAAAAACATTCAAAAGATTTTATTCATACCACAAAACAAGCTTTTCACTTTGGTACCCTGACTAAATCGCTTCTTTTTTTAATTGCATTTACAATTTAATATGTTTTTAAATTTTAATGATGTTAAGATCAAAATTAAAAATGATAGAATATTTGAAAAAAAAAAGTATTAAATAATTAAAAACTTTAAAAAAAATTACTTTTTAAACTTTTCCATTTTTTTTTAAATTTTGGATCTTTTTTAGTTTTTATAAGAATTTATTTTAATTTGTTGACAACTGAATGAACAGTAAATTTAAATTACAATAACAATATTCTGTTTTGGGAAAAACTGGGAAAATATTTTAAACTTTTTAATTCGATTTCTGTTTGAACAGAGAAAGAGAAGATGTGGCTCCTATCTGTTACTCAGATCTGAAGACACCGGAAGTGGGTTCGTTCTCAGCACAGTCCATTCAGATAAAACTCAGATTCGTCCAATTACTACTTTTCTGAACCGGTCAGCGGCTACCTAAAACCGGAAGTGGCCTGAATCAGAAGTGGGATCTTTTCCCCCTCAACCTCCAGGCTGTGAGAAGTACCAATGAAGTTTAACTCGTGGGGCTTCGACTCCCAGTTTTTCCTGTGAATGGCATTATAGAATGTCCTGTACAAAGACCCAACAGCTCTTCCCTATCGCTAAGGGGAGTCGCTGAAAATGACGTTTCTCCTTGAGGACACGCAAAAAGATTTATTTCATCTGACACTCAATTGGTTGAATCCTTTTCCTCTTTCATTTCCCATCTTCTGTCCCCTTCCATTTAATAGCTGATAAGGCATCTATTCAAATAACATAATTTCCTGTTATTTTCTGGAGTCCATTCGAATTAATTAAAAAGAAAAATTCTTTTTCCTTGTTTTTGTAACAACAGAAATATTTACTGAAGTTTATCTGTTTATTTCTTTTGCTAGGAGACTCTCAATACGACGACTGCGTTACTAAAAGCCATAGCTGTTTTTAAATACGCAGGGTGATTCAAAATTCCCTGTACAAACTTCTAAAGTAGTTTTCCTTGTAAGGAATTCAAAAACAAACTCTATTCCTAGTGGAACGGAAACGCCAGCCAAATGTGCTCGAGGGTGTTGTTTGGCAGCACATCAGTTGGGCAGTGTGAGCCATCGTCATTTGAGACATACGAGTAGGATGTATCACTTCGCTAATGCTTAGAGGGCAGAGAATGCAACTAGCCTATGGGATAGCAAATAGAAACGAACTAACCGCTGTATGATTGTCTAGTGAACGGTTCCTCAACAGACGTGTGCCCAATCATCAAACGTTTGGAGGTTTGCACCGGAGATTGTCTGAAACTGGATCATTCGACGGAAACAGGCACGATGATGGTCGTCAACGATCGACGCACACACCTGCCATGGAGGAAGAGGTCGAATTGAACGCAATTCATGTACAAGTACATGAGCTATTGCATATCACCTTGCTCTTCCTCATTCCAAGGAACTTTGAGCACCTACTATGAACATGTAAGTGTACATCTTACTGTCATAATGTAAACATAGGGTTGTCTTTATTTCTGAACCTTCGTGTACCTTCTAGCATATTTGGATGGCGTTTGCGGACATACGTTCCATTATAAATACGGTTTGTTTTTGTATTCGTGACCTACCTTTAAAGTTTGTGCAGGGAATTTTGATTCATTTGTGTATAGATAGATAGATAGAATATTATTAATGGAATTAGTCTTTCTTGCGATGGATAAGTCAGGAATTGTTATTTTCTTTCTACTTGGATTTGGATAATTGTTTCTCCGTCAGTTTCACATGATTTAATCAAGAGTTAAATTTAGAGTTACTTAGCGAAGTAATAATTTATTTTAATGTCAATCTTAGATAAATTTCTTGAGATGAAATTCTTCTGCATGGCCAAGAAGGTTATGCTATAGCTTGAACTCTTCTTTGGAACCAATCCTATAGAAGGAGAATCAACTGATAATGAAATAATAAACAAATGGAAGTATTGGAACCATTTCTATGAAAATAAGACCATTCTTGTGATGGAAGACACTATATTTAAATCATTAACAAAAATTATTTTAAAATCTAAAGATGATAATCAGTGAGCTCCAAAATAAACATTTTAAACTTATCATTATTAAGATGCTTTGAAATCGAAAAGTTTACAATTAAGCTTTTATTTTATTAAAATGATTTAATTCTTGTCAGAAGAAAATGGACGAAAAAAAAATTAATGTTGACTTTTTCCGTGATTAGGGTGAAATCAAGATGATAAGGATGTTTCTTCTTGGACCAAGTCAAGCAGAATCTATTGTTTTTTAAGATAGCTCGATTGAGAAAGGATTAACGGAGCTGGCTTCAATCCCTGGAAAGATTATTTCTCTTTGAGCCAGGGTTCATCCATTCTTTAAATCTTCGAATTAGCGATCTGCCGCTTGATGCTCGTAGTTGCCTATACTTCCTCTATTGCTAATCCATTTGAGAAAAATAAAGGCTCACGTGATGCTTTAATAATTTATTAGAATTTCTTTACAATTTCTTCAGGAGATGATGAAGCCTTCTTCAATTTTAGTTTTGTTAAAACGAAACAAAAACCTAAGAAGCCGTTTTCTGGTTTTACCTTAGAAAATCCGTTTGCTTCTGATAATGTTCATGACAGAACTAAAAACGAAGCTTGGATTTATCGATAGAAATAGACAAGGATGGACATTTAAATTCTAAGTTTTATAGAAACCATCCTTTACTGATATATGAAACATCAGTAGTCAAAATGTGACTGTTGAAGATCTTCTTCTTCTAAGTGAGCTTCTAATAATAACAATATTAGAGAAAAACAAATTAACAAGACTATAAATTTATTATTATTAAATAATTATCCTTTAAATTTCGATTACCACAATAAAAAAAAGAGAAAGAAAAAGAGATTAATAATCTTATCCTAAATCAGTTAAAACGCAGGTTATTCTTTCTTCTACTTCTTTCTGAGGAAAAATTTGATAATTAAATAATACTTTAGACTATTTTCTAAACAAAATAAAAAAATATGAAATTTTTATTAAATATCGTGTTAAGTTATTTAGTAACAATGTACTTATAAAACAATTGTAGTTTGTGTAAGTAAGAGATTAGAATATTCAGAATGCTTTTTTTTTAAGTATCTTAATTCTTTCTTGAAACAATGCTGGTTTTGTGTCACCTTGTTTTTAAGTTTTGTTGTTACAGACAGAATCAATGTTAGAAATTTTTCAAACCAACAGGAGTTTTTACGATTACAGTTAGTTAAGAATGTTTCAAAATTAAAGTCATTTTTTCAGGTACAACCTTGAAATTAGTTGCCGGTTATAAGGTTTTGTTTTTTATTTACGACATGAATATTATTATTAGAAAGTACATATTTTCTCAAAAAAAAAAAAAAAAACCCACAAACTTTCATTTTTAATATTTTCTTTTATTTGCTTTAAGGTGTTGCTCGATTTAGCTCGTATGATCTTTGAAGAACAGAGCACCATTGAACACGTGGTTTATCGAATAATGACCCATACACAGTCGCTGCTGGAATGTGAAAGATGTCAGGTACTACTAGTCCATGAAGCGTCCAAGGTAAGTCACTGAATTAATTGACCAGTCAGTTCTAGAGAACAAGGTTTTCAACTATAGAAATTACTTTTATAATAATATACGATCTACATTCTTGCTATTGTTATTAGATCTTATTATTATTATTTTAATTTGCGAAATTCAGAACTTGAAAAATGGCTTCTGTTAAATAGCGTTTATAGTTGTATGAAATTTGAAGGTGACTTTGAAGAAGAAGTATATTTACTATATTTAATATATGATCTCCTAAATTGCATTACCTCACCAACTCAATATACTTAAAAAAATATCTTTTTAATACAATAATCAATACAAGAATAAGTATAATGGAATAAAGGTCATAATCCCAACATACACTTTTCATCTTACTATTGGTTCTTTTATATACATTGTATAGAGAGATTTGTTTGTAGATCTCATACAAACAATACAATTCTTCTACCCAATAATAATAATATAAAAATCCTTTTTTTTCCCCTTTTGTTAAAAGAACTTTTTTTCAAACTTTCACTTTTCATATTTCGGTGAGTTAATGAAAGCATGTCATTGTTAAGACACAGAAAGAAAATAATGTTCTTTTGCTCAGTTCGATTCTGATAGAAAAGATTGAAATCTTAATAGAGCTGAAAAGTTGGGAGGGTCCTTTAGGAACGAAACTTTCCATATCAACTTAAACTTTTAATTAAGATACAGGGTGAGCAAAAATGATTTCAACGATTTCAAAAATTTCCTGTAACATTACTGTTGTAGTTATGATGCGACAAATGGTACAGTTGGATAGAGCACATGGTCTAGTTTGTTTTGTATGTATTGCTTAAAAATGTTCGCTATGGCTATTGTTAACATGACAGTACTGAAAGTCTTACCACGTCTTAACACGACGTAGCATTGATCCGTCTATTGTTGTGATTGCAGTGGAAATGCACATTTTCACTTCGTTGAGATCCCGTGGTAAATACGGTACAAACACATTGTCTTTAACATACCCCATAAGAAATAGTCACAGGGAGTGATATCTGGAGAATGGG
This sequence comes from Thereuonema tuberculata, assembly GCA_023159025.1. NCBI lineage: Eukaryota > Metazoa > Arthropoda > Chilopoda > Scutigeromorpha > Scutigeridae > Thereuonema > Thereuonema tuberculata. The sequence goes on from JAFIDM010000003.1 coordinate 69,733,424, forward strand.
GAGGCCACATCAACAGCTGTTGATCATATGTACCTCTCGTTCAGATGGTCGAATACGGCTGAGTGGAAATGGGATGGGTCTTGCTGCGGAATGAAATCATCTGTGTCATTTTCCAACTCTGGTAACAACCATTCCATTAACATGTCAAGGTAGTTGGAATCTGCCACAGTACTTGCAAAGAAGAATGGATCGTTCACTGTGTTCACCGAAATGGCACAGAAAACATTCATTTCGGGGAATCCGCACTTGCTCCATGTAAACGTGGGGTTATCTGTTCCCCAAATTCACACATTGTGCCAATTCACTCTTCCAATGATATGAAAGGTGGCCTTATGACTGAAGATTATGGTGGTCGTAAAGTTCTCAACTTCACATCACTGTAACATCGCCTGACAGAATGCCTCGCGATAACGGTGGTCGTTTGGTGTCAAATGTTGCAGCCTCTGCAGGCGATATGGAGGCATGGGTAGGCATTTATGGACCACATGCCACACAGTCGTCTGCGGGATGCCCAGTCCTGCACTTCCTCTGCGCGTTGATTTTTTATGGTTACGATGGTATGTGTCTCGAATGCGGTGCACATTCTTCTCAGGGTTTGCCACTCAATTTGCCCTGACAAATTCACTCTTTTCGCCTAAATTGACCATACCATTTACAAATGGAGTTCTTGGCAGGTGGGTCATTCTTAAATTTAGTGCGAAAACCATGCTGTACCACCGTCACTAACCTGATTGTGGGATATTCTAAAACACAATATGCCTTTTCTTTACCTGTGAATGCCATGTGAGCGGCAGCGGCAATCATTTGTTACATGGCTCAACAGCTAATGACGACTGCTGTCGCGCTTTCCAGGACTGTGCATACTGGGTGACTAATGTAGATCATACTCCAAAGTTCTGAGATATACAAAAAACAAAACTTGAACTTGTCCTCTATCCAACTGTACCATTCGTCGCATCGTAACTACAATAGTGATGTTACAGGAAATTTTTGAAATAGTCTTTTATCTGTCACTAAACTCAAGCATTGAAAGATTCGGAAATTATTGATGAATAGCTTGAAATAAATTGTTTGCTCTGAATTTCATTAATAAAATATCTATCATTTATCTAAATATCTTCATTTGAAACTCAGTACAACAATTAGCTAGCTTACAAATTCCCAGAATATTTAAGAAAGAAGAAAAAAAGGACCATACAAATGATAATCCCAGAATATTTGTTGCAGAATGTACTTCAGTTATGAAACTTCATAATTTTATATAGTATTTGTGGAATGTATTTAGTGGATGCAGTTACAATGGAATCATCTCCTGTAAAACTAGTTTGTATAAATAGCAGAAGCAGTTGCTTTTAAAGTTCAGAAACAAAATGGATTAAGCTCCTATTTATTGAAGAACAAGACTTAAATGGACCAAGATAGAATTATTCTGAAATACTGAGGGGAAAATCAGACTGATGGTGATTTAGGTCATTGATGGCCAGTTTAATGATTCAGGATTCCAACAGCATAACAGAGTTGTGATGACGACTTATAATAAAAAATTCCAAGAAAATATGTAAGTATTTAAAACAAGAAATTGAAGAAAGGAATCCTATGAATAGAAAATAGAACAGTAATTAAGAAATAATAAATACAGAACAGTTGAAATCCAATCTGTGACAGTTGATAATTATGCAAATTTTTAACTTATTTTCCTGAGGAAACTGACGCTTATACAATCAAAGTGAGTGTTTTTGTAGCAAATATAAGAAAAATATTAAAAAGTTCTTTCATTTAACAATAAATGTTTATTGATGTCCTACGCCATTCTAAGACTATTTAAAAGCGTAATTTTTGTTTTGATTAATTTCAATTGGAGTTGGGCATCTTTTACAAAGAATTTGTGGATTTAATGATTTCTTGGCAAATCACAAAAGTCTGAAGGAAAGGTTTGTTTGTGAGAATTTCCTTTTCATTGTATTGTTGTCTTGACTTAAGAAAAATATAAAGAAATTGTTCTTTAACAAAGGTAGGCTTTAAGATCTTTTAGCTTCTCTTTTTTTTCTTTTTTTAAGCAAAATAAAAAGATGTCCTATCACTTCAGTCCTAGCTACCAAAAATTGTAACTTGAAAATTAAATGAAACTTTGCAAAACAATTGCAAGAAAATTTTTTTTAAAAAATTGTATAAAAATCTTTTTAATTTTTAAACTTGTAACAAAATTGGTTGATTTGAATGGCTAAGATGTGCCATAAAAGATAAAACATGATCCCAAAAGTATAAGAAGGTAAAAATATAAATATTTATCGATAAAACCAAGAATATTCTTCTATTACACAACATTCATATACAACTATTTAACAAATAAAAAGACCAGTAAAACAATAAAATAAAGAATAAGAATAGTAGGGCTAAAAGCAAGACAAATGTAAAAAAAAATCATCGTTATAAAGCACATAGAAAAAATCATCAGTAAAAATTTGAGAATTCTAAAAAGATCTGCAAAGTCCCATAAGATTACATGAATGAATCTTAAGATAGATCATTATCATTTAAAGGCAAAGAAATATGAAATGAAGTTGAATTTAAAAAGAGAATAAACACAATGATGACAGTGTTGATTAAAAGCACGACAATCAACTAAATATGCTGAATGATTAACACAAAGTTGAACGTAGTACATACGGGAGGCTATTTTTAAGAAGTAAATACTCTAGCACATCTGATTTGGAGATGTGCTTGAAGAACATCAGGAGAGGATAAAACAGAACTAACTACATGAAACTTGTTACTATAAAGTTGAACCCACTGTTGTTGCCAGATAGAGAATGAATAATTACATAAATGTCGGAAATGAGGGATTCGCTGCAGTGGCAAGAGAATCGGTCAGTTCATTGCCAAGAATTCATCGTGACCTGGAATCCAGCAGATAATGGCAGTGCTATGTTTAAAACGATACAATAAATCCGAAATGAATAAAAGAATTGGATGGGTCTTCAGTGTATGACTGCAGAGTGTCTCAGAATTACTGTACATGAGAATTTTCAATAACTTTTCTTAAGGGAAAAAAAAAATCACAATTTGTCAGTTCATATTTTCAGTGAGTAGATATTGAAATTAAGTAAAGTTGCAATTCTTAGGTCTATGAGTTGAATTGTATCTGTCAAGTTCTTCACCTGATGTCCAAAAAATGCTAGTGTAACGGTAGGACAATTGGTAAAAAGTTATCCATGGAAAACATACACATTGGTTAGCCGGATTATTTGTGTTAAATGAAATTCATACATAAAATTGTAGGGATAAAGACCTAAGGATGGTTCTGCTTTGAAAAAAGGAATTGAAAATAAGCTCCAAATTAAAAACTTAGAGCATCTGATGATGAATAGAATCAAGTCTGCATAGAGCTGATGATCTCTGAGAACCATAAACGATGCAGCCGTAATCAGGCAAATAAGTATTTCAGTAAAATATAGAAACAAAAAGAAGGCTTGAGAAGAAGGCATAATACATAAATAAATCTCCAGATTGCACCTTCTTATTAAATTTTATGCAAAAGTTAGGAACAAGAAATCAAGATTGTTTAGATAATGGTTTTTCAGGGGTTAGGGTGTGTAAAATAATGAAAATAGGATTACTGTTAGTGGTTTTGTATTTCAGTAGGGTTGGAATTGCTTCCCGATGTTAGAAAATTAGAAGTATCCTCAGTAAGAGCAAAAAAAATCTGTGTTCCCTATCCACCATTGGAGCCAATGAGGAAACATCATGACTGTATCTGAACAGAAAGAGCAGATATGAGATTAAGCTAACTCCATATCCCTTCAGACTACTTGGTTGACCCAAAACCTACTATTGAAGATGTGTCCAGCCGATTGATCGCAGAGGAGCTATCCAGATTACTAGAAGCAGAGGCTCAAATGGGATCTTGCAACTTCAAGTAAAATAAAAAATAGCAAGAGTTGCTCAAGGATCCTCCATTCCTACAACATGGATCTCCAGCAAACACATGGACTGGTGTTTAGGACTCCCAAAAACTATTCTAAGGGAATCAATGGATATTTCGCTCACCACGTACACAGACACCTGCAGGAAGGGGTACTGAATTAACTTAATTCATATAGAAATATCTTCTGAAACACCAATTAATATTCATCAGTTTGTATGGCCACTTTTCTTTTTATACAAAATTGTCAGTCCATTTAATATCTGTTAATAAGATAGAAGCTAAAACTGCTTTCTAGTCTCTGTAACAATTTCAGTTTGTTACTGATTTACGCAGAGTGGCAGATGGGGTTAGTCTGTTCCTTTGAATTCCTTCTAACTGAATATTTAAAAAGTTATTTAATTAAAAAAAAAATGATAATATATCATGTGATAACGTATACATGGCTCAGTCCATGTCAAATAACCAAGATTATCCTTAATACTCGTAGTTTCTGAATTTTTTGGAAAAAGTTGTGTAGATGTACAAAATCATTAATTGGAAATAGGAACAAACTTATGTTTTCCAAAAGGATTGGTTTCTAAAGAAAAAGATGATCAGGATTCCTGAGGAAGAATTGTAAAAACAGGCCAAAATTTTGTTTTTAGTTTTTGTTTTAAATCATTTCCTAATTGACCAGTGATTTTATTTAACATTATATCTTGTGATACATTGAAATGCATCAGGAAATTATCAGAATATTTTAGTATTCTTAAAAATTTCTTGAAAATGAAAAACATTTTACTTAGCTTTTAAACTTTAACATTGTTTTTAAATCTTTTAAGTAAATGACAACATTAAATTTTTAAACCTGTAAAATACTCACAATAGCTCTTCCAAATTTAAGATAAATACGTATACGAGGGTCGTTCAATAAATAATGCAAAACATTTTTTTTCTCAAAGTAGATTTGTTTTATTACAGCTTTAAATACATCACCTTGTTCCTCAATTCTTTACCTACAAAAACTATTTTTCAACATAATCTCCGTTCATAATCTTATGCCACCAAGTCAAGAACTTCCTGATCGTTGCCATATCGCTTCCCACGGATTGCATCCTTTAGAGGTCCGAACAGATAGAAGTCCGAAGGTGTGAAATCAGGGCCGTAGGGTGAATGACGGAGAACAGTCCAGTGAAGTTTTGTGATCTCCTCGCAGTTGTACAGACTTGAGTGTGGTCTGGCGTTGTCATGGAGCAGGAGAAGTTTGTTCACGTCTTTGTGGCCACGAACACACTGGAATCATTTACTCAGTTACTTAAAGAGTCTTCACATAGGCTTTTGAGTTGATTGTTGCAGATTGCAACATTATAGGAGTCACAGCAGTGTGCGGCCGGCGGTAGAGCGCGGGAGATCAGACAGCTTCCCTTTTCCTTCTTCCGACGACGACAAACGATTCGCCCAATGACTCAGTGCTTTTACCAATTATCTGGTCTCCGTAGACATTGTGTAAGCGTTTGTGAATGTTTGTCACGGTCTCTTGTTCCGCCAAAAGAAACTCAATAACTGCCGCACAGCAGAGAATGATGAAAGAATTTGAGAAAGTGCGGGAATATTTGAAGATACTATACAAAAAATTTCACGTTTTTTCATCAAATATTAGCCTAGAAAAAAAAATTGTTGCATTACTTATTGAATGACGCTTGTATATATATATATATATATATATATATATAGATAGATAGATAGATAGATAGATATAGATAGATAGATAGATAGATAGATAGATAGATAGATAGATAGATAGATAGATAGAGAGAGAGCGAGAGCGAGCTCGTCATGATTCGTAAAAATTATAAAAAAAAAAAAAAAAATTAATTATCAAACAATTATGTTATAATGTGTGTCTCAAGGATTCGTATTCTAAGACATTTTTTTCTATGATATAAATGGTAGTAGGAACTGATCCCCAAAAAATATTGTCCATATTATCCTTGTAGAAGCTGAAAAAAATTAATGTTCTTGGAATTTTCGATTATTAGTTAATTATTCAGATAATCTCATAACTGCTTGTAAACTTATTTATTTATTAATGTAAGAGATCTGTAATACAATGTTTCTTGTTCTATTTAAAGACTTTGTTGGGTGAAATGACCCTTTTACATAATTACCTTTTAACAAAAATTTATGAAATGTGAATTGATTAGATACTTTAGTAGATAGTGAGAGCCAAGTAATAAGACTACAGAGAGAAGCCATTCTCTCTTCACTTGATTTGTCATAATCCACTTTTTCCCCCCTTCCTACAGTTTCAGTAAATTATTATGTAACACTTTCATCTTATAGTTTTTCAAAATTGTATCTAACTTTCTGATGATTCCTCAAATTCTTTTTTAAAATACTTGTATAAGCATTTTCTTTCAGGATTTTACTATGTCCTAACACACTGGATATTATTTTGGATGTGATTCTAGCAGAGGTATGGAATTGATAATCGTTGGTCAACTATTAACAAATTTCTATGCCTACATGATAGGCAAAACCACCTAAGGATTTCCTTGATTTGGTCTGATATTTGTATTGCCCTAAATTTGCAAAGAAAATCAATAAAAAGATTTCAAATGCAAGATTTCAATTAAAATAAACACTAGTTGTGACCCGTGAAATATTCACGGAAGTAAAACAAATTCAACATTTTTGAAAAGCACAAGATTGAAAAAGATGTTCTAAGTTAATTTTTTTAGAAGCCACGACTTCCACAACAGCCCATATTTAATTTGAATATCGGTTTATTTGTTAAAATAATATTATAATATTGTTAAAATAAAAAAAAATAAAAAATTGATTTACCACTTTCGTAGTAGCCAGCGCTGCGGTTTCTCATTATGAAACATAATGGCAACCTGCTGCCCTAAAAGAATAGGTTCGTCGAAATTGAGGCAATATTAACGGAAGTAAATCAAATTGAAATATCCTGAAATTTTTGAAAAACTTAAGATTGAAAAAGATGTTCTAAGCTCATTTTTTAAAAGCCATGACTTCCGCAATAGCCCACATGTAATTTGAATGACTAAGCCAAATTTTGTTAAAAGAAAAGAAAAAATTGATTTACCAGTTTCAACACTAACGAATGTCCAACAGCCAATACCAATAATCCTGTCTGGACAACAATGACGGCACGTGCATCGTCATTATCCCCTACTTGTTGATTAATGAGCGAGTGACTCCATAGCCGAAATTATGTAAAAACCAAGGTTTTACAAACTCTGATAAATTTTGACGCTTGAACTTCATGCATTTCAGTGTAAACTTCATTTATGTGGGAAAGAAAATCTAAATACGCTGATAATAATTGTGTAATAGCGATCTGTTGTGGTGAAGTGGAGAAAATAGTAAGAGCGCCATCTTTAAACATGGGCGTGACGTCGCGACTGACGTGTTCTAACACTGCACTGTGATTGGTTATTTCAAATTACAAATTTACAAAGACACGTACAATTTTTTTTTTGCCTATTAATAGGATGATTTCCATTCACCTGTCTGTAAACAAGGACATTGAAAAAACTTTGTAGGACAGTTTAGTGGCAGGCTTAGGCTTGTTTTAATATCAATGTAAGACAATCTGTTGGCCTAATGTTAGGAATTGTTGTGGATTGGTTTTATATATAAAACAGTGTGTGTATAATGGAATTATTATGTATGTAAGTCTTATATTTATTGAAAATTGTAAACCCTTGCTAATTGTAGATATCCATCAACTTTGTTTGTGAAGCAAATGACAACAAACAAGAAGATATATAATGTAGATTAATCATATATCTTCTTAATTAACTTAATTCAATTTCCAAATTCACTCTTTTCGTTTATCACTTCATTGTCTCTATTACATTTTCTTTTTCACTTTCATTTAGAATGGAACTTAAATTAAAGCTCAGATTTGTAATTTTGATAAGTCTCAGAACTTATTTTGAGTTTATCCCCCCCCCCCCCCCATGATAAAATGTGCCTTTTCCTTTAGCTGTTATTTTAAGTTTGTCCACAGTAATATATTGGTTCTTATTGAAATGCTTTGTTTAGGGGACGTTTTCTCGGGTCTTTGACCTAGAAGCTAACGATTTGAGGACAGAAGATGCTGTTGCCCGTACAAGTCCTTTTGAAGGAAGATTTCCTATTAACGTTGGTATTACTGGTCATGTGGCTACCACAGGAGAGGTAGGAATTTTATTAATCCACTGGATTCAAAGGTAGGACAGATCTAAACAAACAAGATAAGTTTTTGACAATGATGTATTTTCTAAGAACATTCTGTCTTGAGTAGCTCAATAACTGTGTATTCTGAAGAGTGAGTAGGACATAAATAGAATTGGATAATGTGGGGGGAGGGGGAATTTGAAAAGGAAATATTAGAGTAATGTTAGACTTGTTGAAGTGGTACCAAATTGTTAATAATTTTGAATTAATAATAAATTTTGAAGCAATAGGATGGAATTATTAGAAATAAAAACCTAAATAAATTTAATGATGTACCTATAGAAGATATGAAATTGTTATAAATGGGATTTTTTAAGGGAATTGTTACTGAAGGTGGAGATATTGTAAAAGTGGGAACTTTCTTCCTAAGGAACATGGATGAATAGAAACTAGAATAGATCCGTTGTCATCAATGGCAGGAATGTATATTTTTAAGTATTTTTGAAAGAATTAATTAAGTCCACCAGAAACAATTGTTTGGTTTAAATTTTGAAACTTAAAATTTAAATAATGCTCTATGACAAAAATATATATACACACCAAAGAATGGTCTCAAACTTAATAATATCTCATGGGTAGACATGGAAAATCACAGCCAATGAATTAAAATTTTATTTAAAAGAAAATGGAATAAAAAAATCCTGGATATTGAGAGATCAATCTGAGATATCTTGTTGCAAAGCAAGCACTTAATGCTGCAATGGTGTCTCTCAATTTCGGTTGTGTCACGACAGCTAATGCAGGATAGATCTTGAAAGAGTGCATCAGAACAGTGAATATGAGTCGTATCTAAAAAAAAAAAAAGATTAAAGTATCCCACAATAGGCCCTTGGGGTCATGGCAGGTAAGCTTCAGCGTTTCCTGTCCAATGGGAGTAAGTTGAGATCAGATGCTCAGTATGACGCCTATCTATCCTTAACCCCAGGAAGAAAACCTGGTACCCTCTCGAAGATCTATCTTCGAGAGGGCTCAGTGAACTTATCTGGAAGAGAATTCCATGTGCAAAAATTCCCAACCTCCTGCAGGCCACAGTCAAACGCCACTTGTTCAATCATATCTATCAGTATTTCATTATTAAGCCACTGTCATAATCGTGACACCAAAATAATAATGTCCATGGTATAAGTTGGTTCACAAATAAGATTCATATCAAGTTTTAAGAATATAACCCCAGGCGTTTTAATATGAGGAACAGACAAGCAGACAGGAAATATGAAAGTTGAATAGTAAACAATTCACATGTAAAGTCAATAATAATATGGTAATAATTCAAAGATTATCGTAAGGGCTATTTTTGATGATTTAGTTCAAATCTTCAACTCTGCAATTTTGTAGTGTTCGATTGAAATCTCCACTTTTTTTTTAGTGTGTGTATTGGTTTTTTTTTTGATAAAATAACATTAATTTTTAATAACATGGAAAAATAGGATAAACTTCAAAAACTTTGTCAACCTATTTGTAAGTGTATTTCTTTTTTTATATTCACAAAATATATATTTATCATAGATAAATAACCTTTCCCTTTAATTTTATCTGAATCTAATTGTGGGTGTTTTTCTGTTCCTGATGTAGACAATGAATATTCCAGATGCCTACAAGGACAGTAGGTTTGATCCGAGTGTAAGTCAAAATCATTATTTGTTCATATATTTTTTTTATAACAGTGAAATTACTATTATACCTATTAAATGTGTCTTATTTTCAGGTGGATGAAGGTTCTGCATTCAAAACAAGGTGTATCCTTTGCATGCCAATCCGAAATGCAACCGGACAAATCATTGGTGTCATTCAGTTGATTAATAAAAGCAATTCGGCAGCTTTTTCTCAAAATGATGAAAATTTTTTAGAGGTAGGAGCAATTCTTTAGTATTAAAATATTTAATATTTTACTGTAGTTATTTTGTTTAAAGTATCTGCAATAGAGTTTGTTGACAAATCAGAAATGGATCACAATATATAGTTTTTAAGTAAAAACTTTATTATTCAATTTTAATACAAGGTTAATTTTTAAATTATATAAATAGAAATTTTATATAACAGAATCTGTAAAATTTAAAATTATTCTAATAAGGAATTTGCAATGATAATTCTAAAGGAATTTTAGTTCTTTTTTGTCTTTTTTAATCCCCATCTTAACTATTTAGCTTTATTTTTAGAACTAGCAGCAATGCCTGTCAGACGACAGGCATAAAAAAATCTGAAAAATCATTTTATTATCAACTATAAAGTAAATATCTCCTTATAAACTACATTTTTTGTAAAAACAGCATCAGATCCTTCTATCAGATGTCCTTGATCTATTCGGTCAAGAATTTTGATTTTGACCTCGCAAGTACGACGTGCTCGAGAAGCAACATATAACTGTCCATGACTAAAAACAGGGTCTGATAAATAAATACCAACCATATCTAAAGTCTATTCAGAACCCTTGGATTTATCTTAATAGCTTAATTATATCGAGTTACAGAGAGACAGACAGACAGACGAACTTAGCCAATTTGTATATATATACAAATTGATTTGATTGAGGATTTGATGTGAAATAAATACCAACCATATCTAAAGTTTGTCCTTGTAAATAAATTTTAATAAAAGTAAGAATGGAATGATTATTATTTTTGACTCATAACGCCAAAAGGCATTTAAAAACTCACCTTTGTAATCTAAATACTGCGCTAACTTGTGAACGAAGCTTCAAAAACGGAAAAAATGGTTTTGAATTTCAAAATCAGCATAATGCCTGAGTAAGTATGCCAAATTTCATTAAAATGGGTGCAGTGGTAACAAAATATTTGGTTTTGAACGTATGTTTTGTTAGAATTTCAGTTGTCTAGGTCAGTTCCCAAGGATAAAATTTCATGGAAACAACATGGAATGACAAAATGAACTAATATTTTCATCCAATTTGAGTACCCTTGATTCAATGGTACCATTGAGAACCGTTGGATCTATCTTAATAGCTTAATTATATCGAGTTACAGACAGACAGACAGATGAACTTAGCCAATTATATAAGTTGATAGCTTTATATACAGTAATTAAGATGTTTGCTAAATAAATAAGATTAGTGTTCACCCTCCATGTAACAAGTTCTACCAACCCTTCAAAAGATAGACTCTTTGCAATTGTTCAGCAATCTGATAAAAGAGCATTTGAGTTACTCATCTTTACTCTAGAAAATAATGAAACAGAACAACCAGAGTAAAGTCTTCCTCAATCTTATGTCATTAAAAAGTGATTTGATAAAATCTGAAAAACATAAAAACATTTTCAATTATTTATAATTATAAAAAATCTATTATGCAGAATGTGTTTGAATGATAAAATATAAAAGATCAAACAACTACCAATTACACAGACCTGCAAAATTTAGGTTCATAAAAGCTATTTTAAAAATTTATACTGAATTTATAGTTTTGTAATTTGTATTCATCTTTAGTTTTTGGGCTTCCAAATTGATCTCAATTTTCCTCCCTTACATACAGTTTTTTCACAACATGCATTATTTTTTACTAAGCATTTGTTCCCAATTGAAATTAATAGTAAAATTAATGAAGCAAAACATGTTTTGCTGCAAATAATAAGAGATATTTATTCACAAATAATAAGTAGAGTGTCTATTTTTTATTCCTGAGAAGCTGCGTCTGTTGCCTTTCCTCTTGTGTGATACTCCTGGATTTTCACAGTGAAGTAATAGTCTCCAATCACATTAACATTCCACTAACCTTCATACCTAATAACCACACTTTTGAAAGCGTCTTTTCAATGTCTTTCATCGTAGGCAGCAAGTTTTCATCTAACATCAGTCTTCATATATTTGGTTCAACAAAAATGCTTTCTTTTAGCTCAGCTCCTGATTTGTTTCTTACAGAGGAACTTAAAGCTGTTTTTATCTTTTGGCTAAGCCTTAACAGATTGTTGCATGAGACCTAATTTTAAATGGAGAAATATTTGCTTTGAATCAAAGAGTGGTTTATGCAAAATATTCTTGCTTCAAGGATCTTACAGACCATACCTTACATTGACTGCCCCACTCACATAGGAAACATGAGAACTTAGTATATTCCTACTACTGATCAAGATGTCTTCACAATTAATGATCTTTCTATTTTAAGGGCCAGGTCTTTTAATGGCCGGCATAACTTTCTTTGAAGTGTATCGAGTGATCAACAAAAACCTACTTGTTCCCATTGAGTAGAAAAACAGCTTCTCTGCTTCTTTTACAGGTATGAGTAAAGATCCTCCATTCATCAACTTTGTACTCAATGCCAAAGTTCATCAGACTGACAATGTCACTGAATGAAAAGAAAGGAGTAAACTTTTATATAAATATAGAAGTTCCAGCTTTACAATAAATTATTTTCTTTCAATCTGGAGCCTAAGAGTTTAGCAGAATTCTTAAGTAATCCTAAATCTCTTACAATTTATCATTGAGCTCAGATTGAGTGAACACTGAAATTCCTGATCAATACCATAATCATCAGTATCTGAATCCGAAATACCAGATGGATCTTCTAATGTTTCTCAAGGAATAGGGACTAGTATCTCTGGATCCTAAGGAACAGTTTGTTGAGCTGATGGAAAGTTCCAATACAAAATAACTTCTTTATTCTTGAAGTTATCCTTTAACAACATAAGAGCCAAAATAATCCCTATGACTTTTTTGGCCTGCTTCAAATCAATGGGACAGCAAATCTGAATTCTTTCTTTCAACCTTTAGATCACTTCTTCAGATCCTTCCTACAAACAAAACAAACTATGGATAACGTCCATGGTTTATCTTGATCTCCCAGCTTCACTTCAAAGTAGGCACTTTTCTAATAAAATTTGTAATGTTTCTTTGATGTTTCTTTGTCATGGATTCACCACAAATGCAATAAAAGTTTCCACAAGCACGGTAACCTTTCTTGACAACAATACACTATCAAAATGAATGAGATTAGGAAATGACAAAGCATCCATCACTTTTGACAGCCTTGTAGATTTTGTTTCAACCAAAACTAATATTTTAATTCTAAGAATATCCTTGTGAGTGCTAGTCTAGGAATGGTTTTAGTGTCAGGCACTTTTATGACAAAAATACTTAATTTTTGGCAGTAATAAAAATTATAAAAGTCAAAGCGGGGGAGGGGGGGGGGTTAATGTATTAATGAATAGTCTCATAGCTAAATTATTGCTAGTATTATTTTAATTGCCAAATTCTTGAAATATCTCTTAAAACAATTAATAAAAATCAATCTTATCATATATAGCCTATTAATACAAATGAAAAAAAAAAAAAAAGAATTTTGTGAAATAACTGTGATATGAAATTTTAGTGTGATTTTTCAATTTGGCTCCAAATTTTTCAGATTACAGCTAAGATTTTTAAAAACGTTTTTTCATTATAGACCAGTGTTATTTCGTTCGAGTATTATCATATTACTTCATAGAAATGATTTTGTGTTAACAATTATTGATAATTAAACTGATTTGAAAAAAAATTCCTTTTCCTACTAATGTGATGTAAGTTCCAAACAGTTCTTTTGGTAAATCATTAGGTTTTGTTTTTCCTCTTTTTAAATTGAACTGATTGCAAAAACAAATGCTGCTGCAGGGATTTTAAGTCTGTTTTTATTTGACATATGAATTAAGGCAAAAATTGTATAATGTCATTCAAAGGAAACTTATGTTGTCTAATCATTATTCTTTTTGTAATTTACTGTGAAATACCATCACTTGATCTTACTGGGAGGATGGAATTATAAATTTCTCTAAAAACAATTATAAAAATTTTCAATTATTGAATTGGAAATTTCCATAACTTGTATTATTCCAATTAATAGCAGAAATTTTTTCAGATAATAGTAATTTCATAAAACTGAATAGTAAAAACCCTCTAGATAAGAGTTTGATTTTTTGTCAGAAAAATAGATTGCTGTTGAAATTGAACTGCTTTGCAATTTCTAATAATTTTATATTCATTTTGATTTAGGCTTTTGCAATATTCTGTGGAATGGGCATTCACAATACCCATATGTACGAGAAGGTAGTCAAAGCAATGGCCAAGCAGAGGGTGACATTGGAAGTCCTTTCCTATCATGCCACTGCACCTTTGGAAGATGCTCAGAAATTGAAGGTACAAAAAAACAATTCAAAGGTATTTGACTAGGTCTCTTCAATTTTACGTGGACCAATTGTTGTATTGATTTACATTCACTTTTTTTCTTTAAGATCCTTTTTATTTCTCTTGTAGACAGCAATTTGAAATATATATCTCATGAAAACTACACCCCTTGGAATGATACCAACATAATATTATTTTTCAATATTTTTCCAGTAATGAACAAGCTGTTATTTGTGCTTCAAAGAAAATAGCAAAATATAAACAACTCCACCAAATCAGAATAAACGAGTACTTTGGAATTTCTTCTTGAGGTTTTGTTCTGAAATAATTCACCAGCAACCTTTACTTTGTCATTCCATTTACTGAAGTACCTTTTAGTAATTTAGGAAGTTTATGCACTCAGCACTGGATGCATCAAAGGAACTGCACTTAAAGATTTTCTCCACTCTTTTTGTGATGCTGCAGTTTATGAAGTTCTATTCTATTAAACCCTTTATTGCTCTTGCTAATACATCTTCATATAAGTACTACTGGCCGTTGACATCCAGACATTTAAGAGCTGTTAACCAGGTTTCTCTGGTGACAAGCTTCTTTTTCCTAGTTGTCAAGAAGTTCCACGATCATTTACATTTAATGTTGTGTTTGACTATACTCTTTAACATCTAATGGTTATCACCTTTTTAACACTTTGATCTCCCTATAGTCAAAAACTATTACCAAATAGGAAATCTTCGTCCTCTGCAGCTTTTCCCATTTTAGATGGGGTCGCTGTGTTTGATGAGCTGCTTCCATCGTTTCTTATCCAGCGCCCACTCTCTCCGTATCCCTTTGGCTTTGAGGTCTTCCTCAACCAAGTCTAGCCATCGCTTCTTACCAAATAGGAAATAACTTTTCTTTATTGTAAAATCTATCAATATCCTATTATATATAATTATAATACCATCATTTTATCCTTATTACAACTCAAACTCCAACAGTGGAGTCAGCATTCTAGTTGTACTGATGACTGGCATCCACTTTTGGATAACATATGGAGATTTGTTTTATTACCTCTTTTGTCAATAGGCTGAGGAGAGGAAGGCTTTCTCTATTCTTTTCTTGTTGTTTTCTGCTTACTATATCCCTTTGTTCCCCAT
The DNA here is from genome assembly GCA_023159025.1 of Thereuonema tuberculata. Taxonomy (NCBI): domain Eukaryota; kingdom Metazoa; phylum Arthropoda; class Chilopoda; order Scutigeromorpha; family Scutigeridae; genus Thereuonema; species Thereuonema tuberculata. The sequence continues at coordinate 69,748,818 of JAFIDM010000003.1, forward strand.
CGACATTGAAAAATTGTGGCAGTTCAAAGTGGGGATGGGCTACAACAAAATTCAAACATATCTGATTTTTTTTCCTAATTTGATATACAGGGTGGCACAAAAGTCTCTACCCCCAGTGTTATAAATTTGCATTAACTGCAGCATCTGCACATGTTTGTAATTGAAATTAGTGTGGAGCTTTAATTTTAATTTCAACTGTAAGTGTGTGTTGCTAGTCAGTCTAATCAAATGTTTTATTTTAACAATGTTCATTAAGGAAGAATGGATTTTTGCCTTGAAAACGTGATATAAAGGAGGTTATAATTTAGTTATTAATCAAAAGAATGATCATTTTATTTCTCTGACACCAATTCTTAAACATCTACAATCTTTGGAAGCGTTTTGAGGAATACGGATCTATCAATGATCGTGAGAGTCAGATAGGCCAGTGAAGACAACAAGCTTTTAGTCTTGAAAGCAAAGTCCCAATAAATCCACACGTAGACAGGCTGTAGAATAAGGCATTTCAAAAGGATCTATTCAGAGAATTTTACCTCAGGCCAAATTCAAGCCTTCTATTCCACATAATCATGTTTTATTCTTTCCACCATTTTGTAATGATATCCTTCGAGACAGAGCAACACTTAGCTTCATTGTATGAGAAACAACTAAGCGGAATTCAAACATGAAAAGATTGAGAATGAATTTCAAACTTCAAGACATAAAATAAAATTGATTTTATCTACAATAAAATGTGGTTAATTAATCTTGTTTCTTTAAGATCATCATCATTTTTATTTTATCTTAAGGTTTGAGGCTAACAAGAGGAACTTACTTATTTGTTCTTTGTAATGCTTATTATAATTTGCTTTTTAGAACAAGAACTTTTCTAGAGTAATGTTTAGTTCCTTCAGAGTTTATTTTAATTTTCTCTTCAGGAAAATTCCTACAGTGAAACCCTTTGAAGTCTTTTGATGAGTTTCAGTTACGTCTTTTGAAGTAGCTTCAGTTACTTCTTTGTTTCTTTTTCTTATCTTGTTCTCTTCTTATCAAGTACTTATAGTAATTCTCCACTAAACATTCCATTTTAAATAAAAAAATCTTAATTATTAAATATTTATGAATAGAAATATAAAATATTTATTTCTTAAAAAGCAGCAATTTACAGCTTTAAATGGTTGAGTTGCAGCTATTTATGAGAATTACACAATTAATTAGCTTTAATTAAAATGTAATTTTGTTTATTTCATTATTTTAGTTTTTAAGAAAATTGATGTCTCTTTCGTATTATAGACTTGATTACTATGTTTTTTGTACCTTTGAATCACTCTTTGCTATGTTCCAGAAGCAGGTGATACCTTCAGCTCAAGCACTGAAACTCTATGACTTTAAATTTAATGATCTCTTATTGGATGACGAGGCCACATTGAAAGCCACTGTGCGCATGTTCTTAGATCTTGACCTGGTTGAGAGATTTCATATTGATTATGAAGTAAGTTTACATTTCAGTTAGAAAACTGATAATAATAATTTACTTGTAAAAGTCATTCAACCATAAGTAACTACAAGAAAATTCCTTGCAAAAACCCTTTAAGAGAAATTACTCAAAATTTAAAAGGAAAAAAAAAAAAAAAAACTAAAAGAGTAAAATAGATACTTTTTAATCAAAGCCAACTTACGACAAAATTCAAATCAGATACTATAATAAAAAAAATAATCTTTTTTTTATCTGAGAAAATTTTCAACTAGCACAGTTCCTTCTGATACTTATGGTTGGATACAATTGTTAGTAGAAACATTTTTATTGTAGTTTTTACATCAAGTTAATAAAATTTTATGGAATTGAAAAATAATTTTTTCATTTATTGTTGATCATTTTTTTAAAGGAATTTTTATGATTTACGGTTTTTATTTTGTTTCAAAACTAAAAGAAATTAGAAATGTTGGTGCTACTAATTAAGGTTGACAAAAATTTTCTTTCTTAGTTTTCTTTCTTGTTTTGTTAAATCATTCTAAAACCTTACTCAAATGATCGCCAGAGCTTTAGCAAAGGACCATCCTTTGAATAAGTGTCCTTTTTTCATATAGCCTTGGTTTTTGTCTAGATTCTTTAATTACACACATTAACAAAACACAAATTTTTTTCCATTAAAAATGCTTAGAATGAAATGAGTGAATGGGAAATCAATATTTAATTAGAATGGATAAATCATTTCAATGAGAAAAGAGGAATTTGTTTCCTCTGGAAGATTAGTCTAATATTTCCATTGCAAATTTTAAGACAAGGCAAAAGCATTTCAATTTAAAAAAGAAACATAAATCTATGAACTTCTGTTACTATGAATTTATTTCAATCACCGATGTTCAGATTATTGCACATGGCACATCGTACGACAGAAAATGGGACGATAAATTCAATCGTTCAGATTGTCCTGTGCGTGGTTTTCGGAGGCCATTGCACATGAAATCGTAGCGAAGTTTCACAGGAAGTGACGAGAAGATCCAGTCTGAAACGGAAGCGGAAATTACTTCCGTTGGTGCGATTGTGCGAAGCGAACAAGACAACGCAAAACGGAAGCCGCGTTATATTGTTACACACTATACAGAGACGAGAGACACCCCTAACTTCTCAGCTGCTAAATACAATTTTCAACCATAATAAACTATCCCACCGTCCCCTAGCTGATTCATTCCGTATAATCCAGTGAATGGCTTACAACCCCATCACTGGTGGTCAAAACACCCGTCACTATTGCTACACTTGCCTCTTACTTCCCTCACTTTCACCATGCCTTCCGACCTCCTGTCGTCGTAAAATGTTGTTGTAAAGTCTTATTGTGCCACCCCTTATGAAAAAATGCGCGCAGTATTACGAAACTGTCGGTTTATTACCATGTTTATAATTCTACCCTCAACATTTTTTTAAGTTAGTGCGTTTTATTTACTTTTACTTCTTAATTTTAAAATTATTAGAGATGTTTTCAATATGGGTTTATGTGTCTGCTTCATCCTCATCCTGGAAATCAAGAATCCGAATACCTTTCTTCCCTTCCTTAATTTTGTGTGCTACATAGACTAATGACATTTTTAGCCTGGTTACTTCAGGTAATGACATTCCTGTGAAAGAATGCCTTAAAGACAATAGAAACATTTCACATTCATCCAATTGGTTCGACGTGACTTCCTTGTCCCTCTTCTGCATTCCGGTCTCTTGGCCTCTCGCCCATCTTCTTTTTAGTTTGGGAGTGACTGATGCAGGATTGTTCTTCCTCAACAGGACAAGGCACAGCTTCCGCCACGTTCCCAGAGGTACTAGAAAGAAAACACAAACTTACAATACCTTCTGTACTTACTATACAATTTTCAATAATAAACTATAATTACTACAAGTCATAACAATTCATTTAGTATTTTCATTTCTGTAGGAATAGTCCTCTCATATCTTCATTTTCTACTTGAAGATAATCTATAGTAATTGCTATTTTGATTTGTTGATTGCAACTTCATCCCATCATTACTGGCATGAATACTGTCATGTTTGCAAAAACAAGCGCACACACATTATATGCAACATTATTATACTTTGTGTGTGCATAAAACATAAAGAATTGCCATTTGCCAACAACATTGTTTTTTTTTTTGTTTCTAAATTCTTCTAACCATAACCTCAAAATACAATGTTTACTTGGTTAAATATTATTGATTGATATTGAGCAATACTGATTATAAATTTTTTAACTACTTTTCCATCTGTTCTTATTGAAAGCAAATTACTATTGACAACTCAAAATATATGAAACAAAAAACCATGGAAGTATAGCACGAAATTTAACAAAGATTATCTGAAACAGTTTCTTATAATAATGTTATACAGTATCATTTCTACAACAAAATTCCTAGACAAATGATACTAACCTATCAATGCCATTGTTAACAAACTCAATAACACAGTTCATTGAATTCAACCCATTTGTTAGAAACCTTACTTTCCTCCTCCAATTTCTTCATGAAATCATCTGGGCCTACATGAAACAGATTAGCAGTGTTCCTGTATCTCCAGCAAGGATAGATCACAGTTGTGTTTGCGTAGCAGTCCTATTCCTGAAGGCACATAATCGAAGAGAGTAGTCAGTTGTAGTCTTACACCTTCATTGACTGTAACTTTAGAAAGCTGATCGGGTATTTTGAAATTAGTTCTACACTTTGTGGACCAGAGAACTCGTCACCTAAGTTCTCAAAACCATTCCAATACATCTGCTATCCAAATTGCTTAATTCACAATTTAAACCCGAATTGACAAAGGCCTTCCTTCTATGCCTCAGTTCATTTGCATTAACCATGCCAATACCACTCATTTGCCTACAACATCCTTACTCTGCATTGCAGTTTCATGTCATCCAAATTTCATATATTTTCAATTCATTTTACCATATAATTGCATTTTCTGTTTTTCCTTAGTTAATGGAAGCCATTGTATATTTTATTGAGTTTTAAATATGTTTGCATTTTCAAGGAATAAATTACCTATTTATTAACAGCAGAAAGCAAAGAATAGCTTAAATTTAGAAATTCAGGATGTGCAAAAAGACGTGTAGAATGTTAAGCATGGCTCCTAGGGAGGGTTGATGCATCGTTATGTAATCAAAGTTAATACACTCAACTCCTACATAAATCCTTCCCCCCCCACCAGCGATGATTTTTGATTTGCTCTCCTGACAATCGCACAACAACAAAGAATAGAATAGTTTCCATTCTATAGAAGAGATCTTTGCAGAAATGTTGTATCGATTTTCTCCCATTCCTCTTTGCCAACTTCCACAGACTCGTCAGCGTTGTGGCTTTACGGATCCCAGTCCTCTTTTCAGCAATCTGAACCGCAAAAATCCATGGGGCTTGTGTCAGGTGATTTAACGGGTATGTGGGTGGAAAGGGATGGCACATATACCTGTTTCCACTTTCATCAGAGCGTAATGGAGGGTACTGCAGACGGTATGACTGAATGCCTTGTCTTGGTGGATTCAGACCTTATATGCATCATTATTGTAATGTAATTTGGATAATGTAAAGACATTTGCGAGAGAAAATAACATTAACAGGCATAATATAAGTTTTAACAAAAATTATTTTAATGTTATATATATTGAGATTATATCTCTGAAGTTTCTATAGTAATACATGCCTAGCCTATCACTGATGCCGCATATACACAATAATAATAATAATAATAATGCATCTTGATGACATTACAATTTTTTTTTAAATCTGTTAACAGTTAAAAACCCAAGCTGTTTGGTGGGCGGACAATCCTACCTGACCTTGTCACTGTTGCTGGCTTGGAAACAGGAGTACCACAGATGTGCTCACCTTTAGACGAGACAGTAGTACGGGTGATATCTGAAACAGGATCAGTCTTTGTATCACTAGATGTCTTTACAGTGCTGGGCATTTTAACTGTACTAGATGTAGTTGGAATTGGTGACTGATGACTGGTAAAGCTGGCGACATATTTGATGGTAGCTGATGAGGAATATTAGCAGAGGTATGATGTAAGTCCTTATGATTCCTCTGCAGGATAAAACCGCTGTCAGTAGTCACAACAACTGATCTAGGCCTTTCATGCATTGAAGTCACGCTTTCCTCCTTGCCAATCTCGATTATCTTGCTTCACTCTAACCTTGTCACCTGGTTTAAATTTTTTTTTACCACCTCTATTGTGATCAGCTTAAGATTTCTGCTTATTACAAATTTGTCTCAGTTTAAATGAAGTGCTGCATGAAACATTAGGGGCTGCTCTCGTTAATGGCAATAGAGTTCTTGTTGGTCTTCCAAACATATGCACAGCAGATGAATGAAGTTCATTACCAGAGGTATTTCTTAAATTTAAAAGTGCTAACATAATGTCAGAATTATCTTTATGGCACTTACAAAGTAAATTTTTAGCAATCTGTACAAAGCATTCTGTGAGTCCATTGGATTCAGGGTGTCCTACCATTAATTCAGAGTTAGTCTGTTGAAGCTGCACAAAATTGAAAAATCCTGAATAGCTATCCACTGTAATCAGGTAATTCTTCCCTTTGAACTCAAACAAGTCTGTGCCAACAATCTGCCAAGGAATTTCAGGAATTCGATGGAGCAGAATTCTTTCTTTAACATCGTTTCTTTGCATAGTTTCACATGCAGCACATTTATGTACGAATTCAGTAATGTCTCTCATCATGTTGTTCCAAAAAAACAGCTTCTCTATCTCGTTGTAGACAACTTTGTATACTTAAGTGTCCTTGATGTATTATTTTTAAATATTTTTTGTGCAGACTTTTAGGTATTCGAGGTCGATCACCTTTAACCAGTATGTCATCATGATAACTTAATTCATCTCTATAATTCCAATACTTTTGTAAGTAATCTGGCAAACATTTGCTGTTTGTGGGCCACCCTTTATGTATCATTTGTTTTAAATCATTCAGTTCAGTATCAGCTAAAGTAGCTTCACGTAATTCTTTAAATGTTGTAGTAGACATTGGCAAGACTAGATTAACAGTCAAACCGTAGTCTTCTAACTCTTTGCAACTTGTATCAATACAATCTCGACTAAGTGTATCAGGTATAGGAATTTGCTTTCCTGCCTTATACACAATTTTTGGAGAATAAGGAAGTAAATCAAACAAAATTTTCTGAAGCCTTAACGGTGCAGACATCAGCATCTTTTTACCTATAGCTTCTAGAGGCTTATGATCTGTTTCCATTGTAAGTTGTTTTCCATAAACATGTTCATGAAAACGTTTGCAACCAAAAGGAATTGCTAGGGCTTCCTTTTCGATTTGCAGATAATTTAATTGTGCTTAATTAAGAGACTGTGTAGTGTATGCAATAGGTCTGCCATTCTGAAGAACAGCTAACGGCTGTTGAACTGGAATCTACTGACAAAGTGACAGGAGCATTTACATCATAAAAAGCTAACACCGGTGCTGACTTACATACTTTCTTGATTGAACAAACAGCATCGTTGTGCTCTTCAGTCCAGTGCCACTCTGTATCTTTCAATAGTAATTTTCTTAAAGCAGCAGTCATTTCTGAATGGTTTGGAATTAAATTTGCTAAATAATTTACCATTCCTAACAGACATTGTAATGCCTTTACATCTTTTGGAGTTACAAAGTTTAATAATGGCACTAACCTTGTCTTCATCAATTTCTATACCATTAGGCGTAAAGAGGTTGTTACGGATCACTCTGTATTACAGAAAGGATACACAAAACAGAGTACTTCTTTTAATGCAATTGGAAGCCTACATTCATAAATTTAGTGATGAAAATTAAACTTAGCTGATGGAACGCTGGGCCCAAAAATTCCATAGCTAAAGCCAGATAAATATTACACCGAAGGAGAAGAAAAGAAAAGATAAACAAATCGGGTATATCAAACAACAACATGTATTTATAAATAAACTTAACGTTATACAACAACACACAATAAATCAAGATGGTCTTGAATAATTATACATAAAAAAATTCTAATAATAAAAACACACACAAATTTGTTGATAAATTCAATAACTCCAACAGATTACAAAATTAAAAAAAAAATATTTAAAAGTTGGTAATTAAAAACAGTAATTTACAATAACCTTATCAACACAATTTAACAATAATATAAACTTAAGATATAGTCTCCCAAATAGTTTGTGTCATTGTTATAAGAAGAGTCTGAGTGAAAATTGTTTATAAAACACTTTTTGACTACAGAGTATCTCTGAAAGTTCACTCCCTGACTTAACCCTCCAAAGAAAATACTCACAGTTTGGCGCTCTGTCCTGGTTACACTGGATCGAAGTATTGGATAGCTCCAACGAAAATCACTAAACTGTTCATGTCAAAGTATTCACGTAAACACAATGGAGCACAACACATTCTTTTTCACTTAGCGAACGTTTCTTACTAAAACTGGCTGCTCAAAGTATCCGAGCCATCTTGGGGGCGTACGGCCATTCTTAATATCTAACAGATATCCAAGAAACCGACGCTGCGTCAAGAAGAACAAATCTCAAAGTATCCAGAGATGTGCGACCCACAGGATGAAATTGCCAGTCTTGCTATTAACTGTGCATAGGGAAAAAAGACAAAGCAGTTTCTCCTCTGACAAACTCATCACTCCTCCACGACGAAAGCTGGTCACATCTGTTATCCCCGACACTTCATGGCGAGACTAACTCAGAAGTTTCATGAACGCATTTTATAAGTATAGTGACACAGTCAACGTTTTACCAATGACCCTTCCAGAAGTTAGGAGTGTCTTGAAACTTCAAGTGACATCACGATAGCCTCACTACAGATACAAAATGGCCACACCTTCTCACCAGCATAAAAATTGTTTCAAATAAAAACAAAGTTACATTTAATAATCTATACAATCATTTACAGATAACAATTATAAAGTTAACATAAGGTGGTAGGAAGTAAGAATATATATAAAAAAATGATAAATAAAGAGTTTTAATGTGGAAAACTTTCCATTTCAAGTTTAGTTGGAAAACAGAGAGGAGAAGAGATAAAAAAACATGGCGGAGAATGCGTGAAAACAATAACAATGCCAAAGGTCACTCCGCATTAACAAAGTGACATAATGACACGAAATTGCATCAATGAAAAAGTAGGAGAAGGATAAATAAAATAAGGAAAGAGAAAAGACCATAATAGGTGTTCTAGAAATTTAATATGTTGTACATAAAACACACACTTGTCACAATTAAGTCAAACTCCAGCATTAAAAATCTTCATCATAATTCTCACAGTTAGTTTCTTTATCTCTTCTAATATATCTGCAAATGTAATAATATCATCCATAGAGTTAATGGCCTTCGTTTCTCCTTCCAATAACATACTGATTATTTGTTGAAATACTTCGGGAGCTGATGCAATTCCAAATGGTAATCTATTGAATGTATGCCTGCCCCAAGGTGTGTTAATCGCTAAGTATTTTTAAGAATGTTCTGATACGGGAATCTGCCAAAATCCCTTTTTGCAATCAAGAAGAGAAAAATATTTAGCATTTGTCATTCTAGCTGCGATCTCTTCGATAGTTCTGAGCGGGTAGTGACGACGCAAAATTTGTTTATTTAAGTCACTCGGATCCATGCATATTCTAATATTGCCCTTCTGATGAATGACAACTATCGGACTTGCTGCTGGTGTTGGCTCTCTAATTGGCGAAATAACATCTAATTGTATCATCCGATCAAGTTCTCTCTTGTAAACGCAATGTGTGTGATATGCGTTGTGGGGGATGCACAAAAACTTTGGATTCTATAAAGTCAATGTCGTATACAAAAGTGTTAATTTTACCCAGACCTTCAAATACTGCTTTGGGTATATCTGGCTGAATATAGGATGATTGTACTCCAACTATCAATTCTGATTCCATGCAAATATTGTATCTCAATATCGGTGTTACATCTTGATCTCACGACTAACAAAACTAGTGTTATGTGCTTTTTAGCAATTACACAATTGATTTTAATTTCTCCCATGACATCTAATTTGCTACCGTTAAAAGTGATAAGTCGTCTTATCTTCGAAGGTATAATAGTAACATTAATGCTGCAAACTAATTTACTGCTTATAACGTCACATTGGGCACCAATATTTAGTTTCATCCTGACTTTTTAAGCCTTTTTCCAAGATGTACAGTTTCATATAAACCATCAGGAGTTTCTTTGTTATACAGCTGTTCAATGTACAAATGTTTCTCAATGACAATTCCCTCAGCCGTTTTTGTATTTGTCTTCCTGTGGCAGCAAGACACAAAATGACCTTTGAGTTTACATTTATTACACGTCTTATTAAAAGCTACACAATGTCCTGCTTTACGCTAGGTTTAACATCTTCGACAGTTAACTTTTCTCTCACTGTTTAATTTTTCTTTCTCTGATTTATTAGCATTTTTTTCTAGAAAGTTTATTTATAAGATGTGCATGACTCTATACTGTATCTGTGCATGACTATCTGTATCTGTAACCTGTCGTCTGGCAGCTTCTCAGTTACGACAGATTAAAATTGACCTAGTCAAATCTAATTTAGGTTCTGCTAATAATTTTTCTCGCACTAAATCACTAAAGACTCCACCAGTGATTTTATCGCTTAGGATTCTGTTCTCCAATGTACCATAATTACATTGTTTAACTAATATTTGACCTTTGGTCAAAAATTCATCAAAAGTTTCTCTTTCATTTTGTTTTAGCTGATAATGGAATAACCACGAAGAATAGGACTCATTTTGTTTCGGAGCAAATTTTTCCTCATGTTTATTCTTAATCACTTCTAAGTTTAGTTTATCATCTTCTGATAACTCAAAGGTATTGTATATTACCATTGCTTCCGACCCTATAATTGTAAGAAATGATGCTACCTGCTTACTTGGCGAGAGAAGATCAAATCAACTGCTGTTGCTCAAAATTCGAATTGTTGTATCCACAATTGCCATGTTTTATCCATGCTTTCCAATGATATTTTAACAGCGACGGCGGATGTAAACCAGACAGAACGGAATCTTGCATCGTGGCAGTTAGCCTTATTCCAAACGGCTTCTAAGTTGAAGATTCAATTCAGCTTTATTTTCTCAAAACAAGATTTCACTTCTGTCACCATGTAATGTCTTTGGGTAATGTAAAGACATTTGTGAGAGAAAATAACATTAACAGGCATAATATAAGTTTTAACAAAAACTATTTTAATGTTATTTGCATTGAGATTACGTTTCTGAAGATTCCATGATAATACACACATAGCGTATCACTGATGCTGCCTGTACACAACAATAATAATAACAATAATAATGCATCTTGATGATGTTACAATTACCATACAATTTCGATATTTGGCGTCGATAAATGTTATCCAACACATGCTTTTTTTAGTAGGCTGCATTTACCTTGGCATTTGATGCAATTCTAAAGATGTCCAATTTTCCGTTATACGAGTAGCCTGCAATGACCATGAAGGCTTTGGAGAAACTCTTTGCATTCGCGGATCCACTGACATCGACCTTTAGCACCTTTCTCACGATAAATAATTACTCGAATTTTGTTGCAATCAGAGAGGTAAATCCCTGCCTCATAGAGGGTTACGACATAGCTCCGTTTGTCATCTGCCATGAATGTTTTGTACAGCCGTCGACAGTAGTGTCTCCTCTTAGCCTGAAGTCATTGAAGGAGCCTGTGATCACTTGCCTTGTAGACCTTCCATAGGTTTAAATGTCAGAATAGGCCTTGCTGTACGGTTGATTGTTTCACTCCAAACCTGTTTGCCTTAGCTGGCTGCATTGAGGGTGTTCTTCCTGGTTGTCATTGTCTTCAGTCGTACCAGCATTGGAGAAGTGAGCTTAGTCATGGCTTATTTTTTTGGACGTTTTTATTGTGATGCTGCAGCGACATTGATACCATTCCATACCGTCTGTTAACTTTATCAATGCCGTCCCTGGAAATCTTCAAACCATCCTTTGAACGCTGACATCTAATGCGCTCATGGCTGTACTTGGCCCTGGAAAGTCCAATTATATACCCTTTCCAATAGAAATAAATTTCGGAGGCATTATTACATGAACAACTCAGAGAACGTACTATATTGTTAGACACCTATCTCTTCAACACATCTACGCTATGTCACATTTCAGTGTCTTTCTGAAAGCGAGATATCGCATTTCGTATTTGACTACATAACGATGCATCAACCCCCCGTATATGCAGAAAATTAACATTGAAGAAGAAAATGAGAAAATTTAGAGCTTAGTTTCCGTAAGTGTTTTTTAGTACTTTTAAAATAAAAGGAAATCATGTATTTCATCATTATTATTACAGTTTTTGAGAGAATATCCTTCATTTAATTTTGAACAAAATTTGAGATAAAAGTGTAATAATTTTAAATCAGATTTTAGATTCTATCTATATGTTTGGTAGCTAAGTGGTAAGAAGCTTAACTGCAGGCTGAATTCTCCTCCAGATGGGTTCTGGAGCTGCCCATAATGTGTATTGGGTTTCTTTCTCAATGGATTAAAAGCAGATGGGCATCAGGATATTTTGGGAGCCTTACCTCCTGTGACCCCAAGGGTTATACAAGTCTCTATACTTTAATTTATCTTCTAGTTTGAGCTTTAATTTCAGAAACTTATATTTGCATCTCACTGATATAGTGTTTTTTGTTTTGATTTTTTTGTATTTCTGGAATCTTGTTTAAAAGTACATTAGGAAACATAGGCGCACATGGGCAGATCCAGGATTTTTCAAAGGGGGGGGGGGTGCTAACTTTTCTGAAGGGCTGACTATACCTGTGAGTCTGAAGGGCAGGCTAGTCACTGGCTTTTTATTAGTAAATTTCCATAGGAAATAAGCTATTGCAATCATCATCGTGGCAATATTAATGTCTATCAGGCAGCAGCCTTTGGAAACCCAATTTAATACCTACAGATATAGCAATCCTCTCCTCTTTCCACTCCTTTAAACAAAGGTTAAGTTGGTCGAATCTCTTCTGAAAAATCTTCCTATGAAAGTGACCAAACTTTTCAGAGGAAGACCATTGGTTGATTTATTGTTTTCTCATTTTAATAAAAGTTTTATTGATGTGAAAATGAATTTTTATGGTTTGAAATAGTTAAATGTTTATTATTGCTCATAAATTAATAAATATTGAATGTTGCCTTGATTAAGATTAATTGATTTAAACTATTTTACTAAATGAATAAGTCAAATAAATCTTATAAATTCTTATTCACAAAACTAAAAACCTTTTTCATTTTTATTATTTTTTTAATTACTTAAAAGTTTATTAATTGCTGCACCTTCTAATCAAATACTAAAGTACTTAATGTAATGGATTTTCTAATTTCCTTCATTGAAATACAGGACAGATGGTTAACATTAAATCAAGGTTTTTAAAAAGTAAAAGAAGTTTTATGCTTAATTTTCTTCAGTGACTGAGAATTCTTCCAAATTTGTTTCAGAAGGGTCTAAGAGGTTCACTCGATAGTTTGGCAAATAGAAATTATATTTTTTCCCAGTGTCAAAGAGAGTATGTTGAGTAGGTTTTCACATCTTTACTTTGTGCTAGGGCTACACATAATTGGATGATTACATCTCCTTCACAATGGTCCTACTTAGAACTAAAGTTTGGGAACTTTCACCATGTATAATTGCATGTAAATGAAAAGAAAAATACCACAACCATATAACAAACAGTAATCAGATCATTTCATTGAAGGATTTATCTATTTAGGAAGGGCAGGTATAAATTTCTTATCTTTTATGAATACCTTGTAAGCATCTGTATATAGTGGATGTAAAGGAGAAAAGAATATTTAATGTTTTTATGGTTACTATAATCAGTTACTATAACAAAATATATATAGTTTTGAAAGTATAGTTTGGTTCTGAAAGAGGAGTGAGACATGATACTATATAGGTCTTTTTTATTTGAGGGATTACCTCACTCCAGGATGAGATATTATCTCGGAGTGAGGAGATCCCTCAAAGAAAAAGGACCTATATAGTATAGTTTTGAAATTGGATTTTTTAAGCATATTAATATAGGCCAGTTTTTGAATAATGATACATGAATTGTTTCTTTTCCTGCAGGTCCTCTGTCGATGGGTCCTCAGTGTAAAAAAGAATTATCGTGCAGTGACTTACCATAATTGGAGGCATGCTTTCAATGTGGCCCAGATGATGTTTGCCATCATAACTGTAAGTTTATAAGCATTTATTCTAACTTCTCTGCTATATAATGTGTGAAACATGATTATGGTGAAATTTTTCTAGCTGAAAGGAATATCATCTTCAGATTTTAAGAAATTGAAAAAGAGTTTTTAAGTGAGTTGACATAATTGTTACTTTTTAATCATATCCCATTTGAATGAATTTTAATCAAATGGATTAAATGCATAATACTTCATTTCATTTATTAAGTGGATAATAAATAAGTAAATAAGTGTAATATGACAGAAGTGAAGTATCTGTTCTTGTTTGAACCTGCACACATTTTCCTAAAGAAGAATGCTCACTCAGGCTTATACAAATGATATATCATTTATTTGCTTGCCTTGATTTACATATAGAGGTTTTAGTATTGCAATTGCCATCTTCATACATAAAATATATAAACCTTGTAGTAACTAAATCAGTAAACATCCAAATAGCCTTTACACACATTATGATTATTGTGTTATTATTACTTGTATATTTTTATCAATTCATCATTATATCATAGTCTTACAACCACAAGAAAGAAATGAAATGAAATGGAACAGCACTTTTCTTTATAAATAGACAAGAAGACCCTTTACATAGTATTTTGTTTTCTTTTTTTAAAATAAATGTGATATTAAGATGCGTCCATTCCATTCATCGGCTACTACTGGAGAATATTATTGAATCTATTAACCTTTACCTTGTATTGATTAAGATATCAGTATTGACCTACATCATAAGTTGCTTAACTTATCATGAAGAAAATAAAGAGAAAAATAAAACACACTTCTACAAAAAAATGAACAGGATTAAAATGATGGCAAATGAACCGACAGTTTCAGAATACTGAGCATATTCCATCTTCAGTGATTGCACAAACATATAGGACATCACAAAACACTTACAGGTGAGAATACATACCAGTAGTGGAAGTGAGGGAAGTGAAGAGATTTAAGAGGTTTAGCAATAGTGACAGGCCAGTGGTAGGGTTGTATGCCTTAAGCTATATTATGTGGAAGGATTCGGCTAGGAGTCAGTGGGAAAGGGGTTTGGCAGCTGAGAAGTTGGGGGGAGGGTGTTCTGTCTCATTGTAGTGTGTTACTGTATATGAACATGTGGGATTTATGTTTGTGAAGGCTTGTTTGTATTCTTTTATGCTTGTAGATAGGGCACAGGAAGTTTGTCCCACGTAGCCAGAGGGGCATTGGTTACATGGGATCCAATAAACCGTTTTGGATGTATTAAAAATTGTAATTCACAATTTTTAAATTCACTCCCACTATGTATTCTCACCTCATGTTATCCTAACTGTTTTGTAATGTCCAATATGTTTGATGGAATATTTTTAATTTTTAAAAACTGTTGGTTTATTACTATCATTTTAATCCTGTTTATTCTTTTGTACAAGAAAATGCATTTTATTTTCATTTATTTTCATATTATTTTTAATATTCAATTATATCATATTAATATATTATTATATTATATTGATTTATTTTTTTATATTTTCATACATTCCTTGTGGGCTGTATTTTTAGTAGGGTAATCATCTTTCTTTCTTCTTTGACTGCTATTTCTTCATGTATTATTTTGTTGTTTTCTGATTTAATCAGCTGCATTCAGATATTATATGGTCACCAGTGCCGGTTTTTCCTAGTAGCACGTAGCATGTGCTAGGGGCTCCAAGCTGATACAGACCCTGTGCCTATCAATAAAACAATGCTGAAGTAAAGTTTGTAGAACTTACTGTTTTCTATTTAAATTTTAATACGTGACTATATATAGGTCATAATATTATGGCTGTCTGCTAGTAAATAGGCACCCTCACATATTTCCCAGACATTGCCATGCCATCTAACCATAGAAACATGATTCTTTAGTTACCTAAAGCTTTGTGTGCACTTGTACGGTCGGGAACAGATCCGATCAGAATCGTTCAGAACATTCATTATCTGTAAGAGATGCATGCATTACTTTGGAAATTCTGAAGTAACTAAAGGTTGCACGTGTATCAAACTGAAAGGCAAAAGAAACGATTGCTGATTTCTTTTCACACAATGGAGTTGAAAGAAGTTTGTATCTTAAGTTTACTAAAACTAATTATGCTTTATTTTAATAAGATATAATACTTAATAAATTTAACAGTTTTAAAAGAATTTGTATCTTTTTCATTAACCAAGTTGATGAATGAAAAGTTCTTTTTTTATTTTTTTATTATGGGCTTGGAATTCCCATCTAAGAAGAAGGCTTTAATGACTGGAAGAATGGCAACATTGAACTGACTTGACACAAAGGAAGTACTTTACACAAGAAAGCCGTGGTTGCCTTGTTAGCTCGGAAGAAGAAGGGTGAGCGTGCTGATTCTGCACTTGTTAATTAGATGGAAAATGAACACAAGTACTGGCGAAAAGTACTTGAGCATATAGTAGAAGTTGTAAAGATTTTAGCATAACAAGTTCGTTCTTTCTGTGGAAGTGATGAAACACGTTCTTCACAGAATGGTAATTACCTTGGACTGTTAGAGCTACTGGCCAAGTTCGACCCCTTCCTATCCGAGCACATAAACACTCATGGGAACAAAGGAAAAGGTCATACTTCATATCTGTCCAAAGATGTGTGCGAAGAGTTTATCAGTCTGATTGGGGCCAGGATGCTTGATGAAATAACGAGTGAAATTAAGAAGTGCAAGTATTATTCAACACCAGATTCAGCAAACATCGACCAACTTAGTTTGATTGTACAATATGTTTTACCTTCTGGATCTGTCAAAAGATACAAGCTATGATAAAGCCACTAACATGCGTGGTAAATACAATAAACTTCAGGCTCCCAACAAGGAGAAATGTCAGCTTGCTGAGTATATTTCCTGATTTGCACATTCTCTGAATTTTGTTGGAAAATGTGCTGCGGATTGTTGCTCAGAAGCCGTCAGCTTTTTTTATCTCATTGAAAATCTTAACACATTCTTTCCTGCTTCCACTCATCAATGGGGACTGCTTGCAAATGTATTGTCCAGTTGTGAATATTTCCTTCCTCTGTCTAAAAGATTGTCTGACACTCAATGGTCTGCTCAAGCAGATTCGACTTCTTCCCGCAATGAGGGCCATTCTGTCATCATGAATGTTTTGTAAGACATTGCCAAGGATACTGATGTCAAGGCCGAGTGCAGACAACATGCTAGAGGACTCTTGCTAATCATGGATAAGTTGGAGACAGGAATTATGGTTGTACTGTGGGATCAGATTCTGCAGAGGTTTCAGAAAACCGATGCTTCATTGCTGTCGTCAGATCAAGATCTGAATTCTGCTTGTGTGCTGTATGAATCTTTGCAAGGACATGTCAAAGCTCTTCAACAAACCTTCACTGTTATTGAGGATAAGGCCAAAGTTCTCACTGATTGTCATTAGTACTGCGTGATGAGTTTTCACGGCAAAACGAAAGAGACAATTTTTGATAATATTTACTGATCTACTTCAGATGACACTGACAGCAGCACAGAGTCCATGCTGCCATCTGAAAAATTTAAAATTGGAACTTTTCTGGTTATTATTGATACTTTGGTTGCTGCACTATCGAAAAGACAGGTGGCATACATGAAGTTGAAGGATATATTTGGGTTTCTTTGGCATCTGCCACAGAAGAAATCAGGGCTTGTGTTTCGATTCAAGCATATCTCCAAGATGTTGAGTTTGAAGAGGAATTGATCTAGTTCACTGAACTTTTGAAAACCGATTTAGCTGATATTGTTTCAGAATACCAACAAGACCTTTATGAATTGAGATTGTGTCCTCTTATAGTTGATAATTGTTTCAGCTCCTGTTTTCCTAATGTCGAAATTGTGTTGAAGATTTACCTTATTCTGATGGTTACCAACTGCAATGGAGATGCTCTTTTTCAAAATTAAAATGAATCAAGAACGAAGTAAAAGCCAGTATGGGTTAAAAAAGTTTGAACTACCTCTCTTTGCTGAATATTGAGCATGAGTTACAGAGAAATGAAAATGTCGAGGATAATTGATGAGTTTTTGGTTGCCAAGTCTCATAATCGCTTCATGTGAACCATGGAAGTAACTGAAGTTTATGATAAAAATTGTATTCAACTGAAAACTTTTTGTAAAGCTTATGAATTTGCTTAATTAAGTTCAGGATAAAACTAGCAAATGTTTTCAGCAAATATCTGTTGTTCTATGAATTATATTGAATTGAATAAAAATGTATGAAATACTACCATTTCCTTCACTTAACCATCATTCAGTCATTCTACCCGAGGGAGTTGCAAAATATAGCAAGTGACCATAATTACAAGAGTGATCTGAAAAGTTTCCGACCTAACAAAGACACAAGACATTTTTTCTGCAAATTTAGTTTTATTTCTTGACATAGTCTCCTTGTAAGTCTATACACTTCTCCCAGCGATGCTCCGATCTCTTCAATCCGTCCAAATAGAACTCGATGTCTTTCTCTGCAAAATAGTTGTTTATGAAGCTGATGGCCTTCAAACACAAATTTAAATCTGAAAACAATCAACAATTAAACCATATCATTTATACATTTCCAGTAAAGTTAAAAAGCATGCACATTTTATAATAATTGAATATTCAACAAATTTATAACATCTGGAGTCTCATGTTTTCAATTAATTAATTGTTCCTATATTTTTTTGAATTAACAATGCCTCTTTTTTTTCAGTCTGTAATAATTAACATCTTTTGCTAAAATTTTAACTTCTTTTAAATTACAAACATGAGTATGATTCTGCATTTAAATAATCTTGCATTGCAGATGTCATCAATTTATGCTGTTTCATCCTTTTAAATGACAACTGTTGGGACATTCCAATATATTTCTATTTCCATGTTTTACATTTTAACTGATATATGACACTGATTGAACGTAGTTTGGGAATCTCATCTTTGGTGTGTGATAAATTATTTAATAATTTATTCTTTGGATTTTGAACACTATTTTGAACCTAAAGGTTTTAACCAATTTACATATGTTATCAGATTATACTCTTTTCTTGTCCAATTACAAATTTATTTTTTCTTTTTAAGTGGTTTTGAGAATCATTTAATCTATTTAATCCATTTAAAATTAATTTCAAAGGATAATTATTTATTAATAACAAATGGATAGTCTCTTGATAATTCCATGTATTTGTAATATTCTGTGGTTTTATGTCATTTCAGAGTCGTTTTGAATGGGTTGGTTCAAGGCTGAATCTTTTAGGACTAAAACTGTCTCCTTGAAATATTCATCTTTTTAAGCTGGTTTCTGTTAATTAAGGAATAAACAGAAAAATTGCAATAATTAAAAAAAAAAACCCATTATTTATATGAAAGTTGGTGAACAACTATAGCCTATTTAGTTAATGACCCAAAGCCATTTTGTATGAAACACTGATTTCCTTCAACAAAGAGGACATTTTGACCCTCCTTTCTTGTTCAAAAATAAGACATCCAAATTAAAAGTACCTCAGTATGGGATGTGATCTCCCCTAACAGCAATTATGGTCTCACAGTAAAGCTGTTGATTGTGTTCAGGATTTTTAGCATAGCGTTCAGATAGGCCAATGTTTGTGTGGGCCCAATCAATGGCAATGAATATTAAAGTTCTGTGTATTTTTCTATGGTGATGTTGTGTGTGTAGTATGATAGTTTAAGGTGGGCTTGAACCATTTTTTCATAGTCATGTTTATGCATGAGGACAATGCAGTTACCTTTGTCTTGAGTGTGTAATGTGTGGATGTTTAGTGTCCTTGAAGTCATTAAGGTGGGCTTCTTGTATAGGAGGTTGAGGGCTGAATAGGGACTTCTTTTGAAAATGCTGAGGTATCTGTTTCTGAAGCTGTTGATGTTAAGTATGGTTTATGTCAAGGGTTCTAATTGTACCAAAAAAAATCACCCCAAAAAAACCCACTTTCCCACCCATCACCTTCCTGCCCAAAACCCATAAACTCAAACAAAATAATATCCTAAAAACCTCAATACTCCTCAATACTAGAAACTCTCCCATTTACCATCCTTCACACCTACACAAACAAAATTGATTACATTTACAAAAACACAACACAATTTCTTCACTAAATCAAATCAATCAAAATTAAAAATGAAGACTTCTCTTGATGCCACATTCCCCTATTCAAATCCCTTACGTACAGTGTGGCTGAAAAATTCCTGTACCCCCTATTATGTAGTAGTAGTAGTAGTAGTATTTGCTTGGACCATATTTTTTTGATGGTCATATTAATGGCGAAACTTATTTACGCATGTTACAAACATGGTAAATCCCAAAGCTTGAAGATGTGGGTATCATGAAATGCATATGGCTATAGCAGGACGTGGTACCTGCTCACTTCGCTGTTACAATGCTCGGGTTTCTTCAAGAACATTTTCCAGGGACGCTGGATTGGTCATGGTACTCCAGCATTGTCAGCTCCTTTGAAATGGTCACCCTGAAGTCCTGACCACCTAATAATTCCTGACAACTGATTGTGGGGAATCATCAAGGCCTATGTCTCTGAATGTCGTTATGCTATAAATGAAGAATTGTGTAATAAAGTTGAGGACGCATTTTGAACCATTATATTGAATATGCTCCAAACAATTTCAAGTAGGTCATGACAGCATATGAACTTGTGTGCACAGCATGATGGCAAACATACAGACGCGTTGGACACTTAATGTGTAAATATTTTCTTAAAATATGACTACCAATTAAGGGGAACTTTCCAGCCACACTGTACAACACTAACAAGCATGAACTTTATTATTTCTTTGATGATGAGATGCTCTTCTGCTAGTTCAACATAACCACAAAACAAATTGACTTCCTCATCCACACCACATCCAACAGCAATTTTTCTCTCAAACAATAACACTTACCTCCAAACCACAGCCTATTCATGGGTCTTGCTATATTAAGACCCAGTGCAGACCTTACATTACACTAAATTGAAAAACAAATGCTTTCTATTTACCACCCACACATTAAATTGTGCGGCAGATATGTTGACAAAATCATCATCTTCACAAAACAACAGCACATTACACGGCTACAAAAGCATCTTAACTCTGTGGATTCCCACTTAAAATTGAATTTGAACAATCTTCTAACAACACAAATTACCTGGATGTTCCCATTTCCTACAAAAATAAAACTATAAACATCACAGTATACAGAAAACCCACTTGCTCTAACAAGTACATATATTACAACTCCAAAATACCCCTCGCATTACAAAGTCAACATTGTTCACTTATTGAAAGAACTCAACACTATTTATGACATACTTAACCTCCACAACTATCCCTCCCACCTCTTTACCAACTGCCTTAACCTACCACAACATAAACACAACAAACCCACCAGAACCTCAGTTCCCAAACCCTTTTATCAAATACATCCCCTTTCCCTACTATCCACCCATTGAACATTTTATTAAACAATTCCTTGTCCCACAATAAGACCCTGCCTTCAGATCCCCAAACATGCACATCACAAAAATACCACACAACACAGTGATCCCTCCAACACACTATATTGGATCCCATATAAACAGTGCTCCTCTGGTTACGAATAAGCCATCCCCTATCTATATCCATCAAGGAACGCAAACAGACCTTCACAACTAAAGACCTCATATAATAATTATAAGGAGGCTTAATGTGCATGTATTAAAACAAAGAGAAAGTGAAAATAAATAAAA
>JAFIDM010000003.1:69780232-69795412 GCA_023159025.1 Thereuonema tuberculata
AAAAATTAAACATCAAATACAAATCAAATGAGGTTGAGACAATACACAGAATTCCCACATTCAACAAAAAAAAAAACCAGACCTATTATTATTAAATTCAAGGAGTCAAACACGAAACTAGAATGGATGGACAAAAAAAAGAATCATCTCATAAGAAGCAAAGACATTATTGAAAATGGTGATGATTCAATTATATTCATTAATGATAATTTAACAAAAAAAACAAAAATTTCTGCTTTGGAAGACAAAAATCAAAGCAAAGGAAAATAACATCAAATTTGTCTGGGTAAAAAATGGGTCAATTATGGTCAGAAGAAATGAAAATGCAAATATTATCAAAATAAATGAAATAGAAGATTTAGAGAAAATTGGATAAAAAAAAAAAAAAAAAAAAAAAATCTAAATAAATGTTGGAAAAAAAAAAATGGCAGATACAGATCACATATACGATAATATTGAAAATTACTTATTACATCCAGAAACTTGCGTCACAGAAAATTTAAATAGTTGGTTTAAAACAAATTCGGCTCAAAAAAATGAAAAAAATATAAAATTGTTACTACTAAACATAAGATCCTTAAGAAAAAACTGGGAAATACTTTTCTGTAAAATTAAAACATATTTAAAAAACTTTGATATTATTGCTTTAACAGAAGTAAATATTTCTGAAACTGAAATAGGTCTTTATAAAATCGATAACTGGAACTTATGCTACAAATTAAGAGAAACAAAAAGAGGTGGAGGAATCTTAGTTTATATCAAAAACAATATTGATTATACTATACATAACTTAAAAACCTTAAATTTTGAATCATTACATATTACTGTAAAAAATAACAACTGGGAAAGATCTTATAATCTAATCATCATTTATAGACCTCCTAACCTTAGCATAAAATCTTTCATAAAAGAATTAGACGATTTGTTACAAAATAAAAATAACAATTTGGAAAACTGCTTATTAATGGGTGATATCAACATTGATTTATATAAATTTAATGAAAATAAAAACGTAAAAATCTATCTCGAAACTCTAGGATATTCTGGTTTTAAAAATTGCTTATTTGGAACTACAAGATACGAAAAGACAACAGTTAAAGAAACTGCTTCAAATATTGACCACATCTTTACAAATATTACAAATAACAAAATTTTTACTCATATAATAAAAGAAACAATATCGGATCATTACTTAATAATATTACAATTAGAATTAATAACTAAGAAATCTCAAAATATCAAGCAATTTAACACAAAAAGAGAAAAATTTAAGATTGTAGATAAAGAATTACTAGAAGAAAACATGCTGCATCTACTGGATAAATTAGAAAACAATGAGATTGATAACCCAAATATGATTTATAACAAAATAATACAAGAATATAATAACTCAAAATATACGGTAAAAAGGAAACTTACATATTCCATGAACGAAACAAACACTTATGATTGCAATAACCAAACTTTTAACGGTAAAAAGGGAAGACATAGAACTCAAAAAGAATGGATAACTGAAGAGTTAATTAAAGAAATACAAGAGAGAGATAAATTGTATAAAAAGCACAAAAGTAATAAATCCAATATAACATATTATAATAATTATAAAACTTTTAGAAACAAATTAAATTCCAAAATTACAAAAACAAAGAATAGTTACTATTATAATAAATTCAACAATACCATAGATAACCCAAAAGATTGCTGGAATGAAGTAAATAGACTTTTAGGTAAATCACATAAAAAGAACAGAATGAATAAGGAAATTATAAAATTCTCTCAAAGCATGTTGGGAATAAATAAACAAAAAATTCTAGCAGACAGATTTTGTGAATACTTTTCTTCGATAGATAGTAAATACAACATAAACTGCAATGAAAAATTAATAAATGAGAATTATAATACTTCAATTAACAATACTATAATAATTCAGGAACCTAGCGAATATGAGATTTTAGGAATAATAAATAATATGAAAAATAAAAATTCTGTTGGTTTAGACTTAATAGCTATTAAAGATATAAAAAATATAAAAACTACTTTTGCTAAAATAATGGCTATTCTAATTGGACGAATTATAAATACAAAGATATATCCAAATCATTTAAAAATATCAAAAATAATTCCTATATATAAAAATAATCATCATTGCTCTTTTGAAAATTATAGACCAATTGCTATACCTTCTACAATAAATAAAATAATAGAAAAATATCTTACTATAAAAATACAAAATTTTGCAAGTGCATATAATATAATACATAAAAAACAATATGCATATCAAAGATTGAAAAGTACAACAATACTTTTAGAAGAATTTAGCAGTCACATTAATTGTAATTTAAATAAGAATAAATTCATTGTTCTTATTACAATTGACTTAAGCAAAGCATTTGATCTGATAAATCACGATTTACTCTTAAAAAAATTAAATAAAATTGGCATTCGAGGAAATTTATTGCAAATACTAGGTAATTATTTAAAAAACAGAAAGATATATGTAAACATAAATAATAATGTAAGTAAAAGAAAAAAAATGGAATATGGTGTCCCTCAGGGGTCTAATTTAGGACCACTGCTATTTATTCTCTATATAAATGACCTATTCTTACTAATAAAAAATTGTCATATTTACATATATGCGGATGACATCATAATTTATTCTGTCAACGCAAATCCTGAAATTGCAAATAATAATGTCCAAGAAGATTTTCTCATAATACAAAAATGGATGCATGACAATAAACTTGTAATAAATAAAGAAAAAACAAAGAGTATGCTAATAAGACCCAAAAAACAACTAACAAATTTCTTCCCAAAAATATATTACCACTCACATCCATGTCTACATAAAGGTACAAATCACTGTAATTCATGTTCAATCATTAATTCGGTAATTGAATTTAGATATTTAGGTATTATTATAAATAATCTTTTTACTTGGAATTCTCAAATATCTATGTTACAAAAAAAATTAAACTCAACAATATATATTTTTTATTACATAAAAAATATTCTGCCTTTAAAAACAAAAATACTTATTTACTATGCTTTGTTTGATTCCTTATTAAATTATAGTATTAATATATGGGCAAATACAAATGACACAAATCTTGAGAGCTTAAAAATTCTTCAAATTAAGGTTCTAAAACTTATATTCACTAAAAAAATTTGGAAGGACAAAACAAAAAGATACTTTATGTTGAATAAATATGGTATTTTATTTCCTAAGCAAAAACTATACTATAATATTAAATTGAAAAATTACTATCACATCTTGAAAATAAAGGAGAACATTATACAAAACTATAATTTAAGATCTGAAAGTCATATAAAATTAACATATCCCTATATAAATAACAGTTATGGAATAAGAAACGTTAATTATAAAATTGAAAACTTTATTAATAATTTAAATGTAAATTTATTTGAAAACAGTAATCACATATCTCTGGTGAAAATTTTTTTTAAAAAGTGGTTAATTGAAAATTTCTAAAAATATATGTGTATGTATGTGTGTGTGTATATATGTGTATATGTATGTACATATATATATAAGGTTTCAATTGCATTTTGTACTAAATGTTATTTTAGTTTTTTGTGTATAAGATATAATTACATAAACAATTGTATTTACTTTTGAGATTAATTTTCTTTTCTTTATATAAACTTTAATGATATAATTAAATTTTGTATTTTAAATTTGTACAAGTTCATATAGTTAAAACTTTTTAAAGAATTAATTATATAATCTACACTAACATTATCTGTTAACTACACTTTTTTTATTGTGTATTTATTATTTTTATTTTTTTATATATGTATATATATATATATATATATTATGTTAGCTTTGTAAAACTACTTAATCCCAGAACCCGTTTGATAGGGATTCTTATTCCTAACGGGACTGAAATGTAATTTAAAATAATTAAGGAATAAAAAAATAAAAAAAAAAATATTTAAAAGTTTCAAACCATGGGTTTCCCCAGCAAAGACAGTGTGGCTGGTCAAGGACCAAAGCACATATTGCCAAGTGTAAAAAAAAATGGTGGAAAAAGTATTATTATTATTATTATTATGTAAATGTTTCAAACCTTAGGTTTCCCCAGCAAAGACAACATGGCTGGTGAAAGACCAAAGCACATATAGCCAAGTGTCCAAAAATGTGCAAGAATGGTTAGGGATGGGTGCTTGTGTCCATAAATTTCCTAACTATCCGTGTTGTGTTGAGTACCACAGTCTTCTGGAGTTGTGCATAAGTGTTTTTGTGAAGTCCTGGTATGCTAAGGCTGTGGTGCAATGTGTGAGGCACCAGACCAGTAGCGGACAGAACAATGGATAGGACACGCATATTTTTATTTAAATAAGAATTATTATTATTATATGCTTTTGATCTGATAGATCATAATTTGCTTTTGATTAAATTGAAAAAATATGGAATAAGAGGTAAAATATTTAATATTATGAAAAATTATCTAGAAAATAGAAAGATTTATGTGCAAATAAATAAAATATTAAGTAAAAGGAAAACAATTAATATTGGAGTGCCACAAGGATCCAATTTAGGGCCAATTTTATTTATAATTTTTTTAAATGATCTTTTTTATGTTTTAAAAGATTGTTATATATATGTATATGCTGATGATATAATAATATATACATCAGGTTTAAATTTGGAGAATTTGAATAAAACTTTACAGGATAATTTTAATATTTTACAAAAATGGCTTCATGATAATAAACTTGTTCTTAATAATGAAAAAACAAAAGGAATATTAATAAAACCCAAAAAGAAAATAGTAGATAAAAAAATTACATTCATAATACATTCACATGACTGTTTACATGGAAATAGTACAAAATGTATTTCTTGTACTGAAGTTGATATAATAAATAATTTTAAATATTTAGGTATAATTATAAATGATTTTTTTACATGGGATAACTACTTAAATATTTTATATAAAAAACTAAATGTAACCATATATATATTTTATTATATAAAAAATATTCTTCCACTTAATATAAAAATTTTAATTTATTTTGCAATTTTTGATTCTTTAATAAATTATGGGGTTAATATATGGGCAAATGTAGGAAATATACATTTGGAAAATTTAAAAAATCTACAAACCAAAGTTTTAAAGTTGATATTTCCTAAAAACATTTGGAATAATATTACAGGGTGTCTACAGAATCAGGGAAATCAGGGAATCAGGGAATTATCAGGGAATTTTGTTATTCTGGAAAAAATCAGGGAATTATCAGGGAATTTTGCAATTATTACTTAAAATCAGGGAAATTTATGATCTTTTGCCAAGCGCGAGCTTTTATCTTAAGGGAGCATTCAAGGTCACGCGTCACGTCGATCCCCTCTTTCCCGCCGGCCGGTCTAATGGTGTTGAAAAGTGACGTCATATCCTATACTACATTCCCGCCACTGAAACTGAAGCCGAAACTTACTACAAGGAATATTAGATATTGGTGTACAAAGACAAATGAAGTAAAAACAAGATATTTGAACTCTACCTTTCTTGGACGTACTCGTGCAACTGATTTGGTGAATTCGTTTGTTGAGGCTACTAAACCTCTGGATTTGAAGAAACTATTACAAATCTCGATGGATGGGCCTAACGTAAATCAAAAGTTTTTTAAAGAACTTTCGTGCTCTTTAAAGGAAACTAAGGAAGATGCTGAAGTACTGAATATTGGCTCATGTGGACTACATGCACTTGAACATAGCTTTCAAAACAGGAGTGTCAGTTACGAACTGGAAGATTATGGAGTTTCATCGAGCTTTATATTACTTGTTCAAAGATTCCCCAGCAAGAAGAACATTATATACGGAATATACAAATTCACAAATATTTCCAAAAAAGTTTTGCTTTGTTAGGTGGGTTGAGAACACTGGTGTAACAGAACGATCATTGCAGCTTATCCCATTGCTAAGGAAGTTTATAGAAGGAATAGAGGAGGACAAAATGGCTCCAAATTCAAAAAGTTATAAGGAAGTTAAAAGTGCTATTTATGATTCTCTCTTACCAGCAAAGCTTGCTTTTTTTTCATTTAGTTGCTTCCGATTTTGAAATGTTCTTAAGGGAGTACCAAACAGATGCTACCTTAATACCATTTCTTTATTCTGACCTAAGTAATTTGTCACTAAAATTCATGCAACGCTTTCTTAAAAAAGAGGCATTAAGCAAAAATATTACAAGCATAGACGTGGAGGACAAATCAAATTTTCTGCCAGTTAACAAATAGATATTGGTTTATCTGCTCAAAGCAATTTGAAAAAGGCGAAAGTATCTGATTTGCAAATAGCTGAATTTAAAGTTGACTGTAGACGCATATTGATTCAATGTTTACTGAAACTCCAAAGTAAATCTCCCCTTATTTACAAGCTGACTAAAGCAGTGAGCTGTTTTGACCCTACAATAGCAATAAATGAAAATATATTTTCATGTAGATTATCAAGTCTGTTGGTAATTCTTTCTGAAAAAAACTGGATATCATGCACTTTAGCTGAGAAAGCTAAGAATCAATTAAAACAAATATGTTCACAGCCAGAAAATATCTCAATGTTAAAGATGTATAAAAGATCGACTGCACGTATTGATAATTTCTGGTGTAGTTTGATATCTGCTGAAGAAAATGGAGCAGCTGAATCTATGACAATGATACAGTTAGTCATGGTATTGTCGCATGGCAATGCAAGCTTAGAAAAAGGTTTTTCTATAAACAAAGATATCAAAGAATATCAAAGAAGAAACTATCATTGCCAGAAGATCCATTTATGATAGTGTATTGTCCAAAGGTGGCATAAATAACATTGAAATTACTAAGAAGATGGTCCTTGATGTAAGAAATGCAAGAGCTAAGTATGACGAGGCAATGGAACAAAAAAAGAAAGAAAATCAAGGATTGGCAGTAACTGTTAAAAGAAAAAGAGAGGCTGAACTTGAACTGAAAAGGCATAATGACAAAAAAATTAAAATCTTAGAAGCAGCACAAAAGGAATCTGAAATGATTGAAAATGAAATTGCTGCGATAAAGCTTTCAAAAATTTAAATAACCAATATCATGCTGTACATTACAATGAATCTTGAATTCCGTTGAGTTTAATTTTGTGTATATTGTTGCAATAAATCTTTTAAAAGGTAAGATATTGTAAACTCATTAATTTATAATTTTTTATTTCTCTTCTTTTTTTAAGTATTTCATCATTACTGTTTTTATAGAATGTTTTGCTTATTCTTTTATTATACTTAGATAAAATAGTAAATAGTTACCAAGTAGTTAAAATCAGGGAATTTTTCTCTTATGATCAGGGAATTTTTAAGAAATTGTTCGTGAAATCAGGGAAAAATCAGGGAATTTTTTTTTTCAGATTTTGTAGACACCCTGTATTAATAAAAGGAAACAAATGTTACTAAAATACAATATATTATATCCTAAGCAAAAATTTGTATATAATATAATAATAAAGAATTTTTATAGTGTTGTTAAATTAAAAGATGAAAGTATAAAAGAAAATTATAATTTGAGAAATAAAAATAGAATAAAACTTGATTATCCTTATATCTATAATGAATATGGTATAAGAAATTTAAATTATATAATTGAGAAAACCTTTAATGATGTCAATTGGAATGTTTTTAAAGATTGTAAAAGAATTTCCATTGTAAAAAATAATGTAAAAAGTTGGATACTAGATAATATTAATTAATAATTTGTTAATTTTATGTTGTGCTAATTTGTTTTTCGTTGATATTTTTGTTTCAAATTGTTTGAGGAAGTTGATTTTGTAATTTTTATAAATTTTATTTAAATGTAATTTTTTTAATATAATTATTATGTATTAAAATAAATACAGCACCTGTTGATAGGAATTTATATTCCTAACGGGACTGAAATGTAATTTAAAATAACGAAGAAATAAATAAAAAAAAAAAAAAAAATTATTATTATTATTATTTTTTTAAAGATTGCTGAACTTGTTGCCAGTGAATTCTTTGAGCAAGGAGATATTGAAAAGCAGGAACTGAAGATTATTCCAATTGTAAGTCCTTTGTCATTTTTTTTTTCCTTTTCCCTTTTCCTTCTTTTAAAAGAAAAAAAAATCATTTAAGTCAAAAATCTTCTTTTAGAATTTCTTGAATGATAAGAGAATCAGCTATGATCATAGGATTTGGAATGGGAAGGGTTATGATAGCCATCATGGTGGTCATTCAACCAAAAATAAAATAAAAATGTTGAGTACCTTCTCAGATGGGGGGGGGGGGGGGATATGCATTTCTTCCATTTTCGGATGCAATGGGGAGAAGGGATTTCTGACCACTACTAACACCCTTCTCAGTGGCTGTGATAACTTTAATATGAGCTTAACTGATATTTATTTAAATTATTTTCTTCATTTAAGTAAATTTTTATTCACTACTAAACTTAAATTATTAAGAACATTAATGGCAAAATTAACTTTTTACAGATTTGAGATTTTTTAAAAGAGAATAAATAAATTGCCTTTCATTGAGATGTGTCTTTAAGTTGTAATTCTTTAATGGTGTTAAACCAATTAAAGTCCCATTCCAAGATATTGAATTCTTTCTATAGATTTAATAATCTGAAATTATTTTAATTCCTAAACATTTCATTCTTGAGAAATGTTGTGTTTCATGTCATTATCATAATATTTAATGTTGTATTATGATATATTGTAAAAATCAGTGAAATGTGTTAATGTATGTATATGCTGGAAAAAATAATTTATAGTATTTGTATTAATTACCTACTATATTTTTTTTATAAATAAAGTTCAAAATTTCTATCTATTTTATTCTACTACTTCAAAAATCAGAAATATAACCCAAAAAATATTGAAAGTATATTAATAAAAGAAGAAAAAAAAAATAGTACATCCAACCAGATTGGAAGCTCAAAGCAGGCAAACATTTAAATTTGTCCCATTAATGTATGCTATGATTCTGGTGAGCTCATGTGAGAGGCCTACAGATTTACCAGCCCACCAGGATTTTGCCCAGCATCCCAATCCACCCCTGCAATCAACATTGAATGTGAACCCAGGTTCCTTAAGTTGTCATTTTTATAATTAAATTTTACTATTTCTAGCAGAAAGAATTAATAAGGAAAATTTCATTAAAAAGAATCTACAAAAATTGCAAAATTATGGATTATCATTACCAAGATCTTACATATATTTATTGGGAATTTCCCATACAAAGGTGATTCATTGTACTGTGTTCTTGAGCTTAAATTGTCTTAAGATAAATTTTATAGTGGTTATAGAAACATTGTGTAGGCATCAGGTCAATTACAAATTTAATCTTATATAAAGACCCAAAACATGACTCAATAACAACGTAAGGCTGTTCTCTTGTGAAAAGCAGCTGATACCTTAGTTTTATCCATTTCTCTATCTGCACATTTGAATATTTAATTGATTCTTTCACTTGATTGGTTCTTCTGCTTCTCAATTGAACAAAAGATTTTAATTAAAATAGTGAAAATATTTAAGGTTTTAGTTTCTACAATGAAATACAGTATTTGGAAATGGAAAAGTTTTGTTAAAAGGTCAGAGATTTAATGCTCTGTAGCCAAGAAAAAATATCTAACAAAATAATTAATATTGTTTTACTAATAAAAAGCCAACTAAAACGGCACTAATCAATAAATTAAAACAAGGCGTAATAAAAACGACGTATGTTTCGAAACTCCTTCTTATGAGTTTAATTAATTTCATTAGTTTCTTATGAGCTCATCCCTTGACGGGAGTCGTTGAACAAAAAAAAAATGTTTTTTGTTCAACGACTCCCGTCAAGAGATGAGGTTTTTAAGGTAGGGGGGTCTTTTTAATTACTTGATAAGGAAACTCATAAGAAGGAGTTCGAAATGTACGTCGTTTTTATTACGCCTTGTTTTTATTGATTAGTACCGTTTTAGTTGGCTTTTTATTAGTAATATATCGGCACGTTAAGTTTTTTACCATAATATTGTTTTAGTTTAAAATTTTTATTTTTGATGTTAAATGAGCAGATGATAATCAGAGGATACCAAGTCAGATAAACTAGAAAGAACTTTAACCTGGAACTTTAGTGACGCTGATGCAATGGAGGTTGTTTTTAATGTGAACTAATTGAGTTACAGTTTGTGTGACCACTTTCTGTTGAATTGCTCTTCAATTCCATGTTCACAAGCCTTAGTTAGATTTCAATCCAAATGTCTATTATAAAAACTAGTTTGCTATTACAGTTCATCAAAGGCATTTACGATCAAATCAGACACCGTCTGATATTTGACTGTCCTACTTTTTTTTTTCCTTATGAATCATCTGTCCAGGTTATTACAGTGTTGAAAGCAAAAGTTTATTCTAAGAAATTTCAGATTGTGAATTTTTGATGGTTTCCATCTTCCTTCCTGATGGCATATTACTATGTAATAATTGCTTTCCATTTTTCAGTTATTTACTTGATCTACTGAACTGGATAATGAAGCAGTATTTACTATTTTATCTCATGCCTGAATGGCATTAACTCTACATCAGACATCATATCAGTCTCACAACTAATGACTAAAGTGTCCAAATCATTTCCAAATAGGCCTTGAATTGCATATCAACAATGCAAAAATTACTATTGTTTGAAATGTTTTGTAGTTATGAAGGAAAGGTAAAACATACTTACTTGGTTAACAATAATTGGTGAATTTAAATCCAATGGTGTAAGGGACAGCACAAAAATATAGGACAACACAGTACAAACAACCTGCGGTGATTGTGCAGAGACAGTTAACAGTGGTGACAGGCATTTTCTCTGCCATTTTCTGGATTATAGTCTTTAAATCTTATTACATGGTGCGATTCAGAGAGTAAATGGGATATTCTACATTCTATATACTTTTGCAAATATTGTTACATTGCCATAAATCGGTTCTTTTGCAAGCATTGTTATATATTACATTGTTATACAGTTCAGTGTGAACTTCATTAATTCTAGAAAATGAGTATTGTCTATATTGCTATTATAAGAAAAGCTAGTCTTTCATATTGAGAAATTGCGGCGTATGTGGGACCTAATCAAGTGTGTACATCATATTTGCAGAGAATAGTTTGGAAATGGGCAATAAATATGGAACCTCTCATGACCCAAGGCATGTAGTGGGATGCTGGAACATTTTATCGTTGCAGTTGCATTGTCCTAAGCTCCCTAGACAAAAAATTATGGAAGGCCCATCTCAGTCTTTAATAGAGAGTGATACCACCACAAGCTTTAATGACTGTGTGGATTTACCTGGGTATGCTATCACTATGACCCCAGATCACATTCACATTGAGTTTAGCCCAATCTACGACCAACTGATCCGTCAGAGCAACCAAAGTCGGAGGGTGTTTGCTTTTATTCTTCATAGCCCATTCCAATATGTCCCAGATTTTCTCAATAATATTGAGATCCGGTGAATTAGCGGGCCTAGTGAGATGTGGAAAGTCACTCTGGTGCTCTTCAAACAAATCGTGCACAATTCTAGTTTAATGGACAATACAGTTATCGTCTTGAAACTGTGGATCCACCATGCGAGTGTCTTCTTTCAGAAACTGGACATAGGGCAACACCTCATTATCCAATATAATAGTACATAGACAACCACTTTCATGCGATTGACACCTTGACTAAGGGTCCAGCTCCAGCACTTGAAATACATCCCAAAACTCGATGCTTCCCCCTCCTTTCTGCACAGCCCTTTGTATACATTTTGGTTTATAAGCTTCCCAGCCCTCCTCATGGCTCTAGAGGAATATAAGCAAAATCTAGATTCATCTGACCATATTATGCTTCACCACTGTTCTTTTCTTTTGGATGGATGTTAACCTGTGACAAATCCAGGCTATACAAATAAAAATTCATAATCCATGCAGTTTGCAGCAAAGCATACGTTCTGATATGTTTGACTGGGTCCTTCATTGTACTGTTGAAGCAGTTCCTGACGTGATTGGAATGATTAGTGGTTGCTAAGCAGCTGAAACGTCTGCGGTTCCTATTTGTCGTGGTTGACTTTCTGTCACTGATCCTCTGCTGAGGTTGATTCTGTCCGTACTTCTGCTACTGTAAATGTTTACTGTAGAATTGGATACTCCAACAAATGCCGTCACCTCTTCCAGGCTATGGTGCTCTCGACCAAAAATGATGGCTCTCTCTTGCCACTCAGTCACGTTACGTTTACAACCCATAGTTCAACTAAAAAAAAACAAATAATATATTAACACTTTGCATTGTACACAAACCTCAGACATTACCAGTTATCATCCAATACAGCACTTATCATTGTACTTACAAGCTTTTTTTCCGTTATCCATAATTTTTTGTCCAGGTGCTTATAACACTCTATGAAAGATTGATCTCAACACACTGGCAAAGATTGAGGAATGAAAGCAAAAAGCTTCAAAAATAAATTCAAAGATATTTGTTTTAATATGAACTTAGTGAAAGAAAATGTACAAATAGAGTTTTGAGCAAATATGCTTGTGTAAAAACATTGCTGATCTGTTTAATGACTAATTTCCTGCAGACAGAATTACTTTCAAATAACCTTCAGTTGACTGAAACAGAAAAATTGAGCACTAAAAAATGATAATTAGTTAGGACTTACTAGTCCTTCCTTTACACCTGTTCCTCATTATTTTATTTGGTTTTTCATGCAGTATCTATTTTTCATAAGCAGCAAAACATGTAAATAAAGATTTACTAGTTTTTATAAAAAACATTCTGTTCTTCTGTCTTCCCATATCATAACTGATAATATCATTTTTTCTTTTCAAAAGATAAGACTGGGGGGGGGGAGGAGGAATATTAACAGGGGAGGAATTGATCGAGAGTAATTTCCTCATTGTATCCTCAAAAAAAAAGAAAGACAAAGAAGAAAAGAAAAGATCCAAAGTTTTTTGTTGGTTGGCAGTAGTTGTCGTATTAACAGCCTTCCCCAGAACAAACTAAAGAATAAAGAACTCGTTAAAAAAAGAAAGACAGTGAATTAAATAACAATAAAAAGGATGTATTCAAAGAGGAGTAAGAGTTTCACCCTTTGGGCAGTATTTCATCCTTGATGAAAACTTGTATTTTTATAATCAAACTATGACCAAAGCACAGCCATTTTTATTGCAGCAAGTGAAGCTGTATCTTGTGTGCTTCTAGAAATGCAGAATTGGCTGACAATAAACTGGAAGACAACATTCCTATGATCTTTTACCTGATATTTAACAAGAAAAATTTGTTGGTGAAAATAAAAGCATACATATTGAAAAATTAAAAACGTTATCTACTGAAATATTTAGATACATTTCAAAACCAATAAACTGAAATAATTTCTCTCCGTATTGATTGACCAAAAAAGGGAAGGAAAGGTATTTTTTTTTTTATATTGTTATCATCATAATGTATCTGAACCAGAATTGCCCATGACTGTTTTATTACTGATGAGATTTTCATTACATTAATGAGACCAGAGGTAGATAAATATTATTATTTTCACAAAATCTGCAAAAGAAGCTTCTTGTTTCTTACACAGTAAGCTACAATGTTTTAATTTTTTTAATATATTTCCATCATTTATGGAATTAAACCAAAAAAAATATAAAAAAAGGTACCAGTTTTTCTACTTCAATTTAGGCTTAAATTTACATTTATCAGTATTTTACAAGGGCCTAAAGAACACATCTTTGAAGTACTTTAGTGTAATTATTTTTCATTTATCAGGTTGTTGCAGATGAAATGTTGGCTTTGCAACATCTTAAGAGGATGGCATTTATTTTTGAAGGATTAAAACATCACCATTTGAATGGCATTTGTTATATTCAAATTTAAAGTGACAAACCTTCCCGTATATGTAAAGC
Organism: Thereuonema tuberculata; assembly: GCA_023159025.1. Lineage (NCBI taxonomy): Eukaryota > Metazoa > Arthropoda > Chilopoda > Scutigeromorpha > Scutigeridae > Thereuonema > Thereuonema tuberculata. Next base: position 69,794,130 of record JAFIDM010000003.1, read on the forward strand.
AGTGATGTGGTTTGAGGAATAATTCCAAATGGTCAATGAAGTTAATGATGGATGTAAATAGCGAGTATTTTCCTATGGGGCACCTTGTAGCAACATATGGAGAAGGCAAAGTGAAAATGAACTCTGCTGTAGACCCCAAATAGCTATGATGATGCCAAGGTTGAAGGACTTGATTGAATCCGATACTAGTTAAACAGTTCAAGTACTTTCCAAGAAACTGGAAGAACAAAAGGCAACTGTTTTCCAATATTTGGAAGCTAAAAGTGAAGAAGATGTCAAAACACAACGATTGGATCTTCTATGCTTCTCTGCAACCAAATAAGTAATATTTGAAGTGCATCATCATGTATGGTGATAATTGGATACTGTACGACAATCGGCAATGTTGGCACAATGACTTAATCACTATTAGGTCCGAACTTCATCCCAGAAAGACGATAATCAGTTTTTGATGGTTCACAGCTGGTGTAGTGAAACAATAAAGGTGGACAGGTATTGTCGTGAACTTGACATTATACATGGAAAATTGTCAATCAAAAAGCTGGCATTAGTCAATTGTTATGGGCCCATGTTCTTGACAATAACGAGAAGCCCCAAATTTCACCCTAGACAACCCAGAAGTTGCACTAGTTGAGTCATGAAACCTTACTTCATCTGCCTTATTCAGATCTGTTCCCTTTATACTATCACTTCTTCATGCACTGGAATCCTTTTTCGGAAGAGTAGAGCATTACTCCATTAAACATCAGTTGAAATTGAATTCCAAGTTGCATCTGGTGGCTTGAGTTTTTATCATGACATTACAAAGAAATTTTAGATATCATTGACAAAAGGCTGCTGCTGCTGGTGCTGATTTTTTTGATTAATAAACTTTGTTTCTCACTTCCTAGTGGTTTGAAGTTTCCATTTCATCTGCAACAACCTGATAAATGATAAAATTTGTGAACAAATAAACTAAGTGTTTGCTTCCTTTATTTATTTTTATGAAAATTGAAAGGATATGTGTTTTTTTTTCTTTTGAAATCCTGTTGTTAAATATTTCCTATAAATGTTTGTTTTAGGATATGATGAACAGGGAGAAAAAAGACATGCTTCCCGTTTTGCAGGTTGGCTTCATCGATGCCATTTGCTTGCCTGTGTATGAGGTAGGAAAATGGACTAAATTAATATATGTTCAAAATTTATTAATAATAATGTTTACATTATAATTACAACTTCTGTGAAAATTCCCAAAAGGAAACTGAATCAATGAAGAGTGAATATTATTGAGATGGATTGGTTTA
>JAFIDM010000003.1:69827533-69864250 GCA_023159025.1 Thereuonema tuberculata
ATGAACCACGGACAGGGAACCATCACTGATACCAGTGTATATAATTATTCCTTAAGTGAATTACTTGAACCACGGACAGTGAACCATCACAGATAGCAGTCTATATAATTTTGTGAATTATTGGAACCACGGACAGTGAACCATCCCTGATAGCAGTGTACATAATTCGGTGAATTACTGGAACCACGGACAGGGAACCATCAGTGATAGCAGTGTATATAATTATTCCTAGGTGAATTACATGAACCTCGGACAGGGAACCATCTCTGATACCAGTGTATATAATTATTTCTTAAGTGAATTACTTGAACAACGAACAGCAAACCATCACTGAGAGCAGGGTATTTAATTTGGTTAATTACTGGAACTACGGACAGGGAACCATCACTTATAGCAGTGTATATAAACGGACAGTTATATACAATAGCAGTGTATATAATTATTCTTTAGGTGACTTACTTGAACCACGGATAGCGAACCTTCACTGATAGCAGTGTATATAATTATTCCGAGAATGAATTATTTGAACCACGGACAGTTATATACAATAGCAGTGTATATAATTATTCCATAGATTAATTACATGAACCACAGACAGGGAACCATCACTGATAGCAGTGTATATAATTATTCCTAGGTGAATTACATGAACTTCGGACAGGGAACCATCACTGACAGCAGTGTTTATAATTATTCCTTAGGTGAATTACTTAAACCACAGACTGGGAATTACGGACAGGAAAGTTTAAAATGAAATTGAAAATCTGTTTATCATGATTAAGAAAAATGAAACATTTAGGATGAGAAGATTCCCACAAAAGTTCCCTCTAATAAATTTTGTACATCAATAAAAAAGATCCCCTACTAAATAGAGTAATTTTAAATTTAATATTAAGAGAAGAAAGCTGGGATTTAAGCAGCCTAGAGTTAGTATCTGTGGGAAATTATTGGGTGAGTGCAAAAGTTCTACCGTTTTTATTACCCATAAAGAAGAGCAAATAAACGCAAAATGAACAGTGTCTATTATTGTGCATAATCCCCATTGCTATCTAGGACCTATTGGCATCTTTCTTGTAGGAGATGAATCCCAGGGCGGTAAAATTCCGGGGGTTTCGAGTCAAAAAATTATTGGATGGCAGCTTTCACAGCATCAAGATCATCAAAGATTTTCTGACTGAAGGAATTGTTCAACGCACGAAATAGGTGATAGTCAGTTGGTGCCAAGTCAGGAGAATAGGGAGGGTGGGTTAAAACCTCCCAACCAAAGCGAGTGATGACAGCAGCATGTGGCCTGGCGCTATCGTGATGAAGGATAACACCGTGACGATTGATGAGACCTGGCCGCTTGGCTACCAAATTTGAATGCAGCCTGTCTAAATGTAGACAGTAGAAGGCAGCATTGATGGTTTGGTTGAGTGGCAGGACCTCCCAGTGAATTATTCTCTGCACATCCCACCACACACTCAATAACACCTTCTTGGGATGAAGTTCAGCTTTCGAAGTCGATGCAAGCGGATCAGAAGAGCGACACACAGTCCTACTACGCTTTACGTTACGGTACATAACCCACTTCTCATCTCCTGTCACAATTCGTGTCAAGAATGGGTCATTTTTGTACCGGGAAAGGAAGGAAACACAGGTGGCGATTTGGTCATCCCGTTGTTTAGCTGTCAGGTTATGTGGAACCCAACGATCCAACTTTCTCATAAAACCCAACTTAACCAGCCGTCTCTCGACCGTTGTCCGGTGTAAGTTGAAGGTCTCCGCTAATTCTTGTACTGTTGGGTTCAGGCTGTTCCTTATGGCTTGGTCAATATCGTCCTCTCTAACATGTGATGGCCATCCACTCCTAGCCTGATCTTGGCAGCTTCTATCTCCTTCCCTAAATTTATGAAACCATCGATGACATGTGCTTTCGTCTATTGCATCCTCCCCATAAACTTGACAAACATTGCAACATGCTGCGGCTGCCGTACTCTTTTTATCGAACTCGTATAACAAACAATGTCTTATATGCTCCTTCTCGCGTTCCATGTTACACCCTCTGATATTTTTTTTGAGATGATTAACTTTGTGAGATGCGATGCATTTATATGTGCGGCATCCACACGTTTGATTGGCAGACGATTTGCGTCATTACAATGCCTTGTGTGATGGCAATTCCATTGCAAATTTTCATATCCAAAAACGGGTAGAACTTTCGCACTCATACGAATATTATTCCTAATTGCTTTTCAATTTCCAAATGAATTTCTCCGAAGAAAAATTTGAAAGGAACTTCATATGAGTGAGTTTGATAAGATTAACATATCGACCAGCAAAAGATAAGAATCTTCTAGAAAATATATGGGATGCTATAAAATTCTTCTCGTGATTGCCTTAATTCTCCGTGAAATATTTTCTTTAATGACTAGACGGGTACCGTCGCTACGCTCCGGAACCCTTGCATATAAGCATTAAAAAAAAAAAAAAAACTTTATTTATTTAGCAAATTAATATGGAGATCGGAGAATACACGATTTCCCAGCTCGTTGTGGGCTTCTCCGCTTAACTCAGTTCTATTGCGCGTTGGCACTCACACGGGAGTTGCCTCAAAAATACTTGATTTTTGCATGTATCTTCCAAACGCAGAAACGTTTGTTAATGACTGATATACCGTTCGATAGAACTTTCAAATATCAACATTTTCTCAATATAATGCTATCTTCCAACTTTTATACTTTTCGATTAAATTGAAAAAAAGTCAAAATTTGACCCTTTAAAAGGCGCCATCTTGGAAACCAAAAACTTTTTTCGAAAGATTTTTGTAGCATTTTATTTGTCTTAAAAAGCTCTGTAATTTATCCATTTGCATGACCAATCTATCTCTTATAGTTTAGTCACAAAATTGGAAAAACGTAAAGTCTTACGACAATGACAGACAGAATAACGCTTTTATATAATAATAATTCTCTAATTCTTCAGTAAATTTACCTTTCTTTGTGTTTTGGTGGTTTATATATGGCTAAAATGTTAATATTTCCTGTTTGATAACACAAACACATTTTTGATAACGAGACATATAAGGTATTATTACAAAACTTCTTGATAAATAACATGTTTTGTGAAAATTCTTGAATCATTTTCCAAAAGATTTTCTTGCTCCGACGTTTTAGTAATTTGTAATTTAACATTTTGCTTATAGAATGACAGACGAAATAACGTTTTTATAATATATAATAATAATAGCTGGGTACCGTCACTTCGCTCCGGAACCCTTGCATATATAGCATTAAAAAACAAACTTTTATTTATTTAGCAAATTAATATTGAGATCGTCGGAGAATATACGACTTCCCAACCCGTTGTGGCTTCTCCGGATAACTCAGATTTATTGCGGGTTGGCTTCACACACCAAAAATTTAAAGTGAAAAATCACATTTTTGCATGTATCTTGCAAACGCAGAAACATTTGTGAATGAGTGATACATCGTTCGATAGAACTTTCAAATACCAACATTTTCTCAATAAATGTTCTGTTCCAACTTTTATACTTTTCGTTTAAATTGAGAAAAAGTCAAAATTTGACCCTTTAAAAGGCGACATCTTGGAAACCAAAAACTTTTTTCGAAAGATTTTTGTAGCATTTTTGTTTGTCTTAAAAAGATCTACATTTTATCCATTTACAGGACCAATCTATCTCTTACAGTTTGGTCACAAAATTGGAAAAACGTAAAGTCTTATGACAGAATAACGCTTTTATAATATAAGATAATAATAGATGGGTACCGTCGCTTCGCTCCGGAACCCTTGCATGCATAGCATTAAAAAAACAAACTTTATTTATTTATCAAATTAATATTGAGATCGTCGGAGAATATATGACTTCCCAACCCGTTGTGGCTTCTCCGGATAACTCAGATGTATTGCTGGTTGGTGCCCCACATTTTTGCATGTATCTTGCAAACGCAGAAACGTTTATGAATGACTGATATATCGTTGGATAGAACTTTCAAATACCAACTTTTTCTCAATATAATGTTCTGTTCCAACTTTTATACTTTTCGTTTAAATTGAAAAAAAGTTAAAATTTCACCCTTTAAAAGGCGCTATCTTGGAAACCAAAAACTTTCTTCGAAAGATTTTTGTAGCATTTTGTTCTACATTTCTAAATTTGCATGACCAATCTATCTCTTACAGTTTGGTCACAAAATTGGAAAAACGTAAAGTCTTATGGCAGACAGCTTTTATAATAAAAGGTTTGATTATCCAAAATGATCTTGTTTGTGCTATAGTTAAATAATCTGTATCGACTAAATTAAAACTGAATGAATGTATTTTGATGGTTCATCTACGAATCCTCTGAGCTCAAGAAGAGGCTTCAATAAATAAATAGGAAATAGATAAGAAGAAGAATGAATAAACAAAACAAAATAAGAAACAAGGACAGCACAGGAATAAACAAATTGCCTTTCTGATTCAATTACCGGAAGGAATCGGGAACGGCCATTTCGTCCTGCAAGGGACTCATCAGCCCGATCCGCCTTCGTCGATAAAAGACCCAGAAAGGCATGGCAGTGACCCCCGAAACAATAAAATCAAACAATAACAAATGTTGTGCTGATTTCAACAACGAAAAACCTTTTCCTAATAAATGATAGGAATTGAAGCTTTTTATACAAGGAAATTAAAATTCCTACAAATTAACTTAAGGAATAAATTTAACTTGCTGGAAATTTTTAAACAAAACTAAATAAGAAACAAGGACAGCACCGGCATTACTTGAATTTAGAAGTTTAAAGCAACGATCTATAATTGCAATATTTACAAATGGAATTTCATAATTATATTTATTTTATTTTATTTTAAATCCTTAAGTTTTAAATTTTAATTCTTTTTATTTTGTTGGTTTTTCTCTGAGAATGATTTTTTTCCCTGACTTTAAAAGTAAAAATAATTGAATAAATTCCTTCACTTAAAATCCTTACATTATCTCTTGTTTCATTATTTTTTTAAAAATCCTAGTGATGATCTGTAATAATATTCGTTCCTCTTTTCTTTATAATTTATTCGTTTCTGAATTAGCCTTATGTTATTGACTTGTTGATGTTTTTGTTTTTTTATATTGTTTTTCAATTCTATCAACATTATCTCATTTATTAAAAAATCTGAATCGCAATCGATTTGTTGGGAATTTTTTCGACTCCGTTCTGGGGTCTGCCATGACAGTGTAAGGTTGCCTAGCAATGTCTGCATTGAATGCCATCGTCTGTTTCCAGTTTTCACCGCCAGAGCTCCTCAGTCGCAACGCAGAATCATTGCCGCTTCCACTAGTAGGAGAGAGGCTAGGAAAGAGACGACTATTTATCGTGTTGGAGGTGGTAGTCTGAGGGCATTTCGTCATTAGAATATCAACATTGTTTAACCCTCTCTCCGGTTTTCCATCTCATATAATTGTTTGAACTTAGCACAATACTGACCATCTGCCGTCGCAGGGAATCTTTTCCTAAACCCTATCTGGATTTTTGCATCAAAGACTTTTCCTTTTTCTCTGCACTGATTTTGGATGGCACAGAAGGACATGGTAGGTGTGCTTTTATTTTCTCTTCTTTTAATTAAGTTTTCCATCATCTCTTTAGTGTCGAAATTTTCTCTCTACTTAAACATGAAAAAGACCAAATTCGAGATTAAATTTCACAGGTAATTATTGTGTTGTTTCCTCTTCAGTAGAATCGTTGTTTCCTACCCATAGAGATCAATTATCACTGACCTAACTGTATTTATGAATCCTATTGTTTAAGGACCGCCATAGACAGATTGAATTGACTTCATGTCGTTACAGTAATAACAAATTGTCCATTACATTTCCATTGGATTAAATCAAAGAAGAAATTTTGATTATCACAGACACATGAGATATTACGTAAGTGTCGCATTTTACTAAAATCCAATTTGGTAACAAATTATAAGATGGGAATAAAGGAAGCGATCCTTAACATGATGTTTAAAATTCAAGGCTTGTTTGTTTTGTTAGAATTGAATTGTCCTTCTTCCCCTCCCCTCCCCCGTTGAAGGAATGGATTGATACAACTTCCTCCATTGTTGTGTCTTTATTGTGAAGAATCATTTACTAATAATGATGGCAGCTTCTATTTCTTTAGCTTTAAGGAAAATAAATGAAGATGATTTCAATAATAACAGTAATAATAATAATTCCAATTCAATAAAATTACCTTAATATATTTTTAGAAATATCTTAATTTTTCAAACTGACTGTTCCATTTCAAAAAGGGGGCTTCCTAGTTGAACAGTTTTTGTGGAGGTTTTCTTATTAAAGTTATTCCTAAAAAGGAATTTACTAAGAACCAATTGATTTATTGTGTTTATTACTTCCAGAATATTGAAATTTTAATTTCAGAATATTGGAGATAAAAACAGTAAATGGAATGGTCACAAGCAATTAAAAAAAAACCCAACCTTATTTTTATTAGTTCTAATGTGGTCATTAATTTAAAATTTTAATTTCTATCTAAGTTTTTAATGATCAAATAGAAAAGTATGATACGAATTATAATATTAATTAGTTTAATCGCAAAGAGTCTCCTTCGTTTTTTAAGAATTTCAATAATCGTAAACAAATACAGAATATAATTTTCATTATTTTAAGTGTAAACAATTTCTTCGCTATACAATTTTAAAGAATTATGAAATTGAACAAAATAAATAACTTAAGATTATTTGATTTAGATCAGCAGGGAATTAGGTTTTGTTTCAATTCTTTAAGCAAAATAAATCTTGCTTTAAGGCAGTTGTTTGTGATTCCTCCTTTGATAATTACTACCTTTGCTATTTCCATGTAAACTTGTTTTCCGATTGTTTACGAATGATGTAAAGAGATGGAAATGAATTGAAGGAGAGATGAGCTTCATTAGTAAAGAGGTATTTCACAATGATCGTGTTTTCCCATCATTAATCGGAATATTAGAACGTTGGATTAGACGTTCGTTGGTTTAATTCCGAATTTCAAAGTTGTTAATGTTTTTTATTTATGGAAAGCAGATTCAAAATTTTAAAACTAGAATAAATGTAGATGGATTAATTGTCAGTATTAACGCTGTTTATGATTAATAATTACTTGTAATTTATGTAGATTAGTAATCCATGTATTTCTCCGTAATAATAGCAATGAATCGGATGGTTCAGGGTTTTTTTTTTTTTTTTCTTCTTTGTTAATTTGGAGATTTCTTGTTTTCATTTAAAAATTTAAAGAGTTGCCAGAACAGGCCCAAGGATTAAAAATAAAAGATAAAAATTTTGTGTAAAAGTGATAACGACATTTGAGTAGTTAATATTAGGTATTAAAATTAAATACTCACTTTTCGCAAAATAATAAAAAACAAAAACAAACCTGTTTTGAGATTTCAGAGGAACATAAAGAATATCTAATCCAAAGGTAACCGTCTTATTAATCCATTTTATCCCATTTATTTCCAAAGTTCATTTATAAAAGGGTCTAAGGGTTGAACTCAAGAAAATTTTAACCCCATTAAATGTCTCCCCTTGAAATGGCCTGGGGGTCATCTAAGAAATAGTTCCGTTTAAGGAGCTCAAAATTTCTAGAGTTGAAATCTGCTCCCACGGTTTAATCCATAATCTTCTTTTGGTGACCCTTCCAGGGATCGTTGCTGTAGAAAATGAAAGCAAGAAAGAGTTAAAAAAGATTCATTTAAGATAAATACAATTGATTTAAATAATAATAATAATAATAAAGGCGAAACCCGTTTTAGACAACGTCAAGATGGAAGATCTTGAGATAAAATCAGCAGAAAATACTTATGTAATAAAAAGAATCCTTTAGAGACATTGTGTTTGGATGTAAGACTCAGTAGAACTAAGGAATTAGATTTACTTGGATTCGATTTAAGACATCTTGAGAAAAGGATTATAATTACGACATTGTTGTAATGAGGAAGTATTCTGCTGATATCTATTATAAGGATTAAGTTTTTAGTAGATATTAAAACTTTTTAAATAATTTGCTGAAATCAGAATAAACAATCTAATCGTAAAAGTTAGTGGAATTTACTTGAGATCTCTCATGAGTTCTATCAGCAGTTTTAAAAGATTGAAGAATTTCTATCTAGTATTTACTTACATTGGAACCTCACTTTTATTTTGCTATGAGATCTAAAATGAACTATAAACAACAGATGAAGATGGTTTAGTTAGGATTCACATTAATAGTGAAAAAATTTTCATTTCTTTGTTGAATGTTAGAAGATAAAATAAATGGTTAAAAAGATAAATATAAGGAGAGTTTTAAATAAATATCTTTTTCTATCAGTCTCTGAAAATCTGATTGAAATGAAAATGGCTGCTTGTTTAATTGACAGGAAAAATAACACAAAACAACGTCTTCTGTTTTTATCGTTTTGTTATTTTCATGAAACAATAATTATCTCCATGGGATTAAAGTGGATTAAAATGGATTAAAGTGGATCTAATTATTATTCTTTTCATTTGTTGTTTTGAATTTTCAACAGAAAGGGAGGAAAAAAATCCCCGCCTTTTTTGTTTTGTTTTCCTTCATTCTTTCACTAATTTCTTTCTATTATTATTATTATTATTTTATATAATTTTAAATTTACTTCACAAGATATATGAAATTGAAACCTTATTAGAACCAAACGAAAACTGTTTCAAAATTAAACAAAATTTATTAGAGAATGAAAACTTACAACTGACAGATTTTCAGTAAAAGCGTATCATATCATCATAGTTTATCGTGGTATTACTTTGATAAGATTTTTTTATAATTTAAATCTCCTTACAAATACCGTAAATATTACAAACATACTTTTAATTTCTTCTAAATCATTAAAAATGACTTATATATTTATCACCGTGTTATATGTACACATATCAAAATCTTTTTGTAGTGGAAATTATTAAATGAAATTTCTTTTTAAATAAACTAAGTCGTTCGACAGTAATTTAGTAATTGCTATTGAAGTTTTTTAGTTATTTTTTTCTTTATAAATCTAATGTTTCACACTAAGTTGAAAAGAGTTTTAATTTCTTCTAAATCATTACATCAACACGGCGCAATATTTCAGAAAGCTTAAACGGCCTTTCCTTTCTCAAGCGATATTATAAAAATTCCAAAGGAAAGGAGAAAACATCTCCCTTTCCTTAGCTTCAAACAGAAAAATAATAATAATAATGCAGACCAAGAATTCACACACGTGAAAATAATTAAACAATAGAGAGCGTGGTTACTACAGATTCAAATTCAAATCTTTATAATTTAAAAAAATTAAAATCATTTTTAAAATTCAAATTCATTTTTTTTTATAATATTCATATTCGATATAGTTAACATTATTGTTCAATTTTAAATCCAAAAAATTAAGTTTCTACCATTTGTTTCTTCTTCGATTTTAGATTTAATATCTGCATCAATTTCATTTAGAGATTGAAACAACATACGACATTGTCTGATTGCTCCTTTGCAAATTATTAAAATGTCGTCCGCATATCTCATGGATTCAAAATGTATTTTTTTCCTTCACTTTACAGCTTACCTGAAATCCCATTGAGAAACCTATGGTTGTTTATTATTGAAATGAAAAAAATAGTGACGTCCTATTAATCTGACCTCCTTCCGGTTCTTCTTTCCTAATGTATTGATTCTTTTGACTTCCTTTATATTGAACGTTTCATTAACATCCAATTGGAATTTTCTTTTATTAGTAAGAGGTATATCTTTGACTGATAGCGTCTTTTTACTAAATGATCTTCATCAAACTTGGGTATTTTTTTTTTTTTAAGACGACATTTAAATACTTGGCTAAATTTTGTACTGGTGGTCCAAATGAATTTAAAACCGGCCTCAGATTATTTCGGGGGCGGTTCAAATGAAGGTTCATTCAACAGATTACTATTTATTTTTCTACCAATGTCTTACAGGACATAGTTTTATGTCTTTGTGTTGCTTTCTTTAGAATAAAGATTTCCAGTTGTATTGTTTTCAATTTTTTGAAGTTCTTTAGCTTGTAATAAGTTCTCAGTTTGAGTTTATATAAAATCTTGATGGTCCATAATAACTAATTTATTATCTACTTGTAACAATTTCAGGTCTTTTTTCTTCTTCTGAAAATTCTTTAATATGTTGATCTGCTTTTTCGAAATATTTTGGATCTTGTTGTGGATCTCAGTCAGGAGTTATTGTTCATTTGTTTCCTATATTTTTCAACGTCGGTGAAACAAATTCCCAAAGCGTTCTTTATTTGATATTTGAAATTTTAGGCCTTTGCCAAATATTTGTAACTCCTCCATCTTTAAAGGCTTTCTTTCACAATCTATGTTTTGTGAAGCTACGTAGATATGCGGACGACTTTTAATAATTTGCAAAGGAGCAATCAGACAATGTCGTATGTTGTTTCAATCTCTAAATGAAAGTGATGCAGATATTAAATCTAAAATGGAAGAAGAAACAAATGGTAGAAACTTAACATTATTGTGTAATTTTAAATCCCAAAAATTAACTATATCGAATATGAATATTATCTTATCAAAGTAATTTGATGATAAACTATAGATCAATGCATAATTTTTCTACTAAAAAGGCAGTAAGAACCTTTCCAGAATTACCAAAAATACATTAGATGAAAATAAATAATGGAAGATTTTAAGAAAATCTTGCAATATAATGAATATCCAAGAAAACTTGTAAACAGTTTAACTAAAACTTTTTATCTGAATAGGAAGGTTGATAAGGAATTTAAAAATTTAATTCGAACTCCTTACAATGTTGATATATCTAAAGAAATTCGTCAGATATATATATATATATATATATATATATACATACAATAATATTTCAATTGTAAAAGTAGCAAGAAGAAATGTAAAATCTTTAAAACTTGAGTCCCACAGAATAAACGACATAATGACAATGATGTCTAGAAATTAACATGTCGTACATATAGAGTATACATTTTGGTAACACTGGACGTACATAAGGAGTTAAAGAACATATTAGAGCATTTAGAAGTAAACACCCTGAAATATCTGATTGAGCAAATCATTGTATAACACTTGGACATAATCCAGACCCATTAGTAACAGTCCTGTATAATAATATATTTAACACAATTTATGATGGAAGCTTGGATTATTAATAGTTTTGATTGTTTTAATAAATAAAAAGGTATAGAAGTAAATCCATTTTTGTTAGTTATTCCAGAAACATTGTAAAAATAATGAAGCATTTTGATTATTGTAATGTTATTTGTTTGTTTAAATTCCTTTGTACGAAATAAGAAGATAAGCTAAGTCTGAAGAAGCAGAATAAGTTACTTTCTGATGAATATAGTAATGTTTGGAGAAGAATTTGTGTTTCTTTTATCATAGTTATGTTGTTTATGTATTTATTTATTGAATATTATTTCATTTTCTATTAAAGTATTGGATTTTTGATTAATAGATAAAACAGTAAATAATTATTTGTTTTATTAGATGAGTCTCTTCCTTTCCAACTAGATCACTTTTTATGAATCCTTTTATTCAAAATCTACAGTAGCTAGAAATAGGAAATGTTGCATCTCCACTTAGAAATCCATGAAGAAGTGACAATTATATTTTCAACACCCTTAAAACTGAAAAAAAAATTATAAAAATGATTTGTTTTAAAAACTTAGAAAAAAGCCAAAACAAAAGCCATAAAAAAGTTCTGAAACCGAAACAAAAACTCGTAATTTCTATTAAATGTTAATAAAGCGTCTTAATGGCCGTGCCGGCGTGGCCGAGCGGTCTAGACGGCGGTCTGCCGTGTGACCTACATGCCGGACACCTGGGTTCGAATCCCGGCGAGGGCATGGCTATTTCTTTCTTCTTCTGTGTTTCGTCCGTTTCTCCCCTGGAACTTACTATTTCAGGGTTATTCTGCTCGAGATGAGAATCTCGTCCTCCCTTGACTGTTCTAGCCTCCTCCTGACGTTGTCGGGTCAGGCTAGCGCGTGGTCCGTAGTTGGCCGATCCGCGTACAAAAAAAAAAGCGTCATAATGATATCATTGAAACTGAAATGGTGTTTCATCGTTTTTATAATAAGGACAGACAGATCCAAATAAAACAAAGATTTATCTTTTAAAAATAAACTATTTATTAAAAAAAAAGAAAAAAAGAAAATTGTCAACTTCTTATCAACTGAAAACCGAAAACAATTTTTAAAAACTCTTTATAAACAATTTAAACAATTTTTTAAAAACACTTTTTTTTATATTATATTTTTAAAACTTATCACTAAAAAATAGATTTATTAAACCTTAAAAAAATATTTATTTTTTAATTTTTTTTTTTACAAACATAAAATAATTAAGCAAGAAACTTTAGGTTTTAGCAATAAAAACGAAAATCTTTAATTTTTCGCTACATCCTAAACTGAAGGGTTAAAAAGCTTTGACGTCAGACGCTGATTTGCAATTGAGCGACAATGTCTCAAAAAAAAAAGTATTCGAAACCACTTCCATATATTTTTTAAAAAATGGATCACTTTTAAAACAGCTGGTGCTAATTTAATTCCACATGGTTCACGAAAGGTCAAAATGACTTGTCTTTCACTCACTGGTCGAAACAGACGTCTTGAGAGAAATTCGCAACTCTAAAATTCCTTAAGAATTATTTGTTTTCTTAAAAAGAATCCTTAGAAAAAAACAAATCTTTCTTAGGCCCTAACGAAAGCTCCATTACTTTTGAAACTGAAACAAAAAATGTGTAATTTCTACCAATCCTACAGCCTCGTCTCATGAGCCACTTAAACACCTTCAATCTTAACATGTTTATGTATTTACGATGCAAATTTCCCGAAGTGACTTTAACAGTGTGCGAGTCTATTGAAAGCCCTGCTGGTTATAATTCAGTTTAGATTCCTAAAAATCCTTTCTGGCAACACATTTTAATTTTACAAATTAAAAATAAATGACAACTTGGAATCTGTCTTATTGAGAAAGCAAAGAATTTGAAAAAAGATTTGATCAAAAAAAGAAAATTTTAACTAAAAGGATCGAAGATTTTAATTCGGAAAATTGGAGTATAAGTAGATTTGGGAAACCATCTTTATATGAAATTTCATGTTTTACGTAAAGCAGTAAATTCGTTTTTCAGATCGCTATTGTTTCTTTTGAATTGAAATAACCTTGGCTTGAATGAAAAACCATTGCTACAAAATAACGAAGTAACAAATGCGCCCCCAAAAGAAGAAGAATGTCATCGAACGACTGAAACCCAATGGAACTAAATAGGTTACATACAAAATAAAAAACTGTATAAGAATAAAGTGAAACGGAGCCAAGTAGCAATGCACAGCACCTGCTATTTCCAAATATGTTTGTAAATATTGAAGATGCTGAACGCAACGCATTCAACATAAGAATATGCAACTGTTGTTGTGGAATGGAGGCTCACTAAATCGATTCTGAGTTCCCGAAGAGTAGAAATGTTTTGCAACGCACCTCCTAGGTGTCTTCCATCCATAGCCAGACAGATCTAAATTCGGTGATGGGTTTGGCCACTCAACACCAGAAATTCCCTGTTTATAGGTAGTAACTCACTAGCGGAGATCGAAAAAGATCTGCGATGTCATCCGTAAACAGGAAGTCAACTAATATTGCATCCCTGAAAAGCTGGACATTTTGTTGCAACATTTTGTCGAACAGTATGTCTGGCATTTTAAGGTTCCCATTGGAGCACAAGGAGTATGTGAACCCAACCCTACATTAAAATACCATCACCTTCGTAGTTCTTAGACGTTGGCGGGATTGTACTGAGTCTCAAGTTGAAGCAACTGCAGAAATCCCTCGTCCGTAAATCAAACCGAGTCCCTCTGTCTTAAGCACGAGGGTTGAACGGGACTGCAGTCAACATCATCGTCTCGAAAAGATAATCTGTCATTACTGAAAGTAAGCGTCGTTGGGCACTAAGTTATTCTACCAGTAACTTATTGAGTAATAAATTGAACGTCTTCTGATGAATCATCAACTGCTCTTTTCGAACCTTTTCCAGACTCTAGGAAGGGCACTTGGTAGGAATGTAGCTTCGGGACACTACATCTGGATTTGACCAGCCTCGGAAAGCATTTCACTGATTGAATGACGTTTTTATGAGATGAAACGAAATTGTTTAAAATTCCAGATAATTAATATTCCATTGTTTAATATAAGGAAGTTCTACATTTGAAGATTTGAGTGAAAGGCACAGTTGAAGATTGATTGTGTCGATGACATTTTGTTTAGTTCAATCTCACTCGTTTGATACCTTAATCTTATGAAGAATCTTAAATTAAAAAAGGTATTTGAATGGGCTGCTTCATTTAGTTCTCTTTTGTTGTATTATCCAATGGCGAAGACAGATCACGTAGGGCCTGTTTGAAATTCATTATTATTTTAATGGTTTTTTTATTCGTGTGTTTTATTTCGTTCTAATCATTAGCAGAAGTCTTTAGAAAAATAAAGCTTCCATTAAAACATAATTTTGAAGAAAAAAAATCCCATTGCAGATAAAATGTTTTTGTGTTTTCTTTTCTCCGTCACTGCTTGCATCAAAATCGTCCTTTAAAAAAAATAAAATTGGGCAAAACACTTCGTAACAGAAAAACAAAAAAGGCCCTGTTAGACATTTTGTTTTGGTCTCTTCAGTCACTTGAGTCTCTTGATATTTCACTTTTTGATCTTTATAAATAAACTGGCAAAAATACCAGGGTTACAGAAGTGGTCCGGATGTTCCCCAGTTGGTACAAAATCAGGTGATGATTACAAAGTACAATGTTATATTTTTGAAAACCCCTTAAAGTACCTTTCAACAAAGATCCTCCCCTCCCCCTTAGGATGCGAAAATCGAAAATTCATCGAATTAATATGTTTTATATTTTAACACAGAGCACTCATGCGAAAGTTCGTGGTGCGAACTCGAGCGGTTTCGGAGATACGCCTACCCTTCACGATACATCCTGTACTTTTGAAAAAAAATTTATTTTTTTTATTTCAGTCAAATTTTAATGTAATGTCTCAAATTCTCTGTTTCTCTAATGTAATGTCCTTAGATTGACAATTGCCTCCAATTCTGTCTGTTTCTCCAATGTAAAATTCTAACCACGAGCCGTTATTAGGAATAGTTTACTTCAGAAATATGAATTTATTTTAATTAAGTGATTCGGTTTTCAATAAATCATCACCCCTCATGGTCAGTTAGTTCTACTCCTCATAGTATTAATTAGTAGTTTTCTTCCTATATTCGCTAGTAAACATTAATAATACTATTGTTGCTGGACTTAAGGAACAAATAGTTAAGTACTCTTTATGTATAAGGGGCATTCAAAAAGAAACGAGCCGGAGGCCTAGGAACCAGTACCTGTATGTCAGGAGTATTGGCCCTGGCGGTTGAGGCACTTGTCCCACTGCTTCACAAGGCGGTGAATGACTGCCTTGTAAAATTCCTGGGGTTGCATTGTGAACCAGTTCCGCACGTACTGCTTGACGTCGTCGTCCAAGGCGAATCGTTTGCCCCTCAGAGCATTTTTAAGGGGACCAAAAATGGCGTAATCGCAGGGAGAGAGGTCTGGACTGTATGGAGGGTGATGAAGAACCTCCCACTTGAATTTCTGCAAGAATGCCGTGATTGTGTTGGCCGTATGGGGCTTTGGATTGTCATGGAGCAGAATGACCCCATGGATGAGCTTGCCTGGTCGTTACATCTGTAATGCGGTGAAGTGCTTGTGCGGTGCGGTGAAGACCATGTTGGACGATTGACGCATGCTTCTATTAGCTTTTAGTCACATGAATTGCACCCGTGATCCTCTAGCAGCGGGCTGTGAACTTCCGCACTCACTCGTGTCGAACCAATCTTGGTTACACATGCAACGATACTACCCTTCTGTAACCGGTTTGTCCATTCCACACTCCGGCTCGTTTCTTTTTGAACGCCCCTCATAGTTATCATTTGTCAATTCTAGTAATACGATTTTTTATTTTTTTATCAATGTTAACTTCTTCCTTAGAAATATAAAAACTATTTCCATAAATCAGATTTTTTTTATATTCAAATTTTAGGATTTCCAAAATCACTTTTTTTAAGTTTAGTTTCGAAAAATTACGAATAACAAGATTTCAGAGTCTCAAAACGATGATGTAATTCTGTCAATTGTTTACTAATGAATGGATTCTTGTTTTTCCTTCGTTCTCAGTCAACACTTCTGTCCTTCGGAGGATTTTATCTCAACTTCGAGCAAGAAATTATTTTCCTAGAGAAAACAGAGGCAGAAATTCTACTTCAGTGAAGGAGAATTCGTTGCGGATATTTTTGAAATTGAATCAGCTGGCCTTCAATTACCAAAAAAATATCCAGAATAGTTTAAGTGTCCTTTGGATATTGAATAAAACACAAAAAACATTGCGGTTCCTCTTTACTTTTAATATTTTGCTTTTTATGAATGAATAATCGAATCAAAAACTTTTCCTGAAAAGAATAATGTCATCAATAAAATGAACTCAGTCCAACTGGAAAACTACTCATCGTCGATGGAAACCTTCATTCATTCAAAGAATTGCTCTTTTTTATTGTGAAATAGGGAATATTTTGCAAATGCTTTTCATTGGTAGGTTCTTCAAAAATAGAACTAAAACATTTTATTGTGTTACGTAATCATTTCAGAGTTACAGAGAAAAGGACTAAAAAGAATGGCGTTTGACTAATTTTTTGTTATTAATACTCGTCGAGTTGCTTTTTTTTTAATAAATGAATTCTCTTTTACTTCATGAGGGAACAGTCACTTCTTATTTTTCCTGTAAATTACAAAGCCAATATTTAATCGAATCCTTCAGACATTGTTTTGTTTTGTTTTTTTGACTATTTACATTTCCCATCCATCGTGGAGTCATGGTTTGGGATGCTATCACCTCTAGTATGCATTACGGACACATTAGCGGCACGCCGCTAAGTTGATAAGATGCTGCGGCCCGTGGCACTACAATATCTGCAGGGCGTCCCAAACCTAATAGGACAACGCCCGGCCACATACAGCTCGGATCAACCTACATGTTGTGCAAGGTGTGCAGATGCTTCTTTGGCCAGCCCTATCCCCGATTTCTCTCCAATCGAGAATTTGTGGGACACGATTGGACGTCGGTTGAATACCCTCCTACCTCCACAAAATGAAGATGAACTCGGATCAACACCACATGGTCTACGATACCCCAGGACATTATTCGACACACATGAAATCGATGCCACATCGGATTCAGCAATGTATCGCCCATAATAGAGGTCCCACTTCTTATTGACCATCCTGTATTTTAGGCCACTTGTCTGTATCTGAAAATTAAATTATTTGTTCTGTTTGGTTATCTACACCTGCAGTTTGATCTGTTTTTGAGCGTTCCTTCATTTTCTCTGTCATGCAGTGTATATAGATTATGTTAACTCATTTAACTTTTGAAATGTGACAATTTTCTATTTTATAAACTTACCTTAGGTTCGTTGTTATGGCATTGATTTTCTTTGAAGCATAACTGAACTGCAATATTGAGACACAATTCAAAGAATCAAAAAAGACATACTCTGGATTTATGTCACCGTAGGTTACAGAAAGATACAAAATGACGAAGCATTGCCCTTTTCACTTAACAGCCTCTGTTGCAATGATCCTATTAATGAGTAAGTGACGTCATTGAAGCATTTGTAAGGCAATAATAAAGAGTGTTTGGAAACAGACTGATGATAGACGTTGGAAGCCACTAAAGAGCCGTAGCAAGAGCCGCTACTTCAGGGAATAGTGCAAATTCAGAATGGCTAAGTCTTGACTCTGATAAAATTTGTTTGTAGATTTGAGTTATTTGATTATTTCAAGTAAAAGTTTTATTTCTACTTTTTTCCTTCATATTCAAAGCAATTGACTGGATTATTCTTGTGATATATTTTATATTGAGATTCTTGTTCTGTTGCTTTGCTGAAATAGTTTTATCTTAGAGAGAAGTAACTCCGTTTTTGGCCGCAATCCAGCAGCATCTTGCATCAGTGAGTTCAAGTAAAGGATTCAGATACCCGCCAAGAATGGAGCCACTGGAAAGACTGAAAGCACCTGAAACAGATCCAATACCTACCATTCGTAGGCTAAGCAATAGGCTTTGACAGTTTTCATTATGAGCTTATCGTTTAACTCAAACAAATATCTCGTTTTTGTCTTGATCGTTGCCATGACAGTGTTCGCCGCCCCTCAGGGAAAGGAACTGCACCTGGTGTGGGTGGGATGATGCTAATCGAACATTCTTAATCAGAGCTGATCTTCGTAAGGGGATTCCCAAAGATAAGTCGCCGATATTGTAGCTGTTGCATTTCTTCACCAGCACAGAAACTTTTATCAGCAAAGTATGGTACGTCCCATTTAGACCGCATTAATTTTTAGTTCTCGAACAAAACGCTAGTCAATCGGGACAATCATAAGAGCTCAACATGCTGGCACGACCTTCCAACTGTTGAACACATCTGAACCAGTAGCTCCAATAACCACCAGGAAATGTGCCAACCACTATTTCTCAACTGGAACAGCGACTTGGCGTTGTTTGACGAGCTAACCCTCAACAACTGTATGATATGAATGAATAATATGGCCAGGAAACGTTTCATGAAAAAACTGCATGCAGGCTACATTTTTATGATGGGTAAGCACCTGTTCCAAGAGACTGCCAAAATTCCCGTTTGTTATTCGTAGCTACCCTTTACGCCGTGTCAGCACACGACAAGTCCGACGGAAATTGAACGACGCCAAGAATCCCACTGTCAATTTGGAAGTGTTTCTGAAACATAAAGTGAAACCTCTTCTTCACATACGTAGGGTTTGGTCCGTCTTTTCGTCGTAGATCGTATGAAGATATATAGTATCTGACTAAAAATACCTTTTCTTATACGCTAAGAACCATTTTTGCCTCGACTGATTCAAAATCTATAATTCTCTCACTGTAACGTTAGCTGAGTATTGATTGATAATTTACATTCATAGCAAAAGTACTAGAACAGCAGTGACTACAGTTTCTATTCCAATAGATCGTTCTATTACTACGTGTTTCACTACTGTTTGTTTTGCCCAATACTGTATTGGTCAGCCAGTGTCGTAATTTTCAGTCTATTGTTAATAAGAAAATAGTTTAATAAATTATGGGAGTGTTTCGAACCTGATTACATAAGCCCCAAAATATTTTTGTTGTTTATTTTAAAAATCTTTACTTTTATCCAGAAAATGAAGGGTGGTTTTTTTTTTTTTTTTTCATTCAGAGATAAAATTAAGTTTGAAATAGATTCCTTTGATTTGTTTTAATTATGTAAAATAGAAATGAGAAACATTTTTTTCTTTTGTGATTTAGTTCTTTAGATCTCAGACAAAAATGGAAGTAATGTTTTTTAACTGAAGAAGAAGAATCAAATCAGTTGATTTCGTTTTGGTCGAAACTTTTGAATTAATAAAAAACATTAATTAATACTTTTTAATAAATTAACTACTGAAGCCATTATTAATAGCAAACATTTCATTATATTTTCAAGATACAAAGAATATGAAGTGAAATAATCGGAAATAGCTTTAGTCGAGAATAATTTACAGCAAAATCACAAAAAGACTTTGGAAAAGGAATGAGATAGAAACAAAGACAATTAATGACTATTTCTTTTATATTTAGAAACTGTTTTTGTTGTTGTCCTTGAAGAGGACTACTTCATCAGAATATTTCAATTTGATTTGGTTTTAATGATTAATATAATCATAAATACTTAATTACAATAATACGACGTATGTTTTCTATAACTAGAATTATTTCAAAGCTAATTGGGATGAAACCAACGGATAACGGATGAAACCAACTAACGCCGTTTCTTGAATGCTCTTTTTTTTTTCTCCGATAATTAAAAAAAAAAGACTGATAGAGGATTTTCGAAGACTGAGAATACATCACTTGTAGTTTCGTGTTTTTCCATTTGGAGATAAAAAGAGTGGAAATATTGACTTTAGTAAAAAGTAATAAATATAATAATCCAAGAATATCCAATGTAGGTTAGAAATGATCATTGGCAGAGCAGTGACAAATGAGTTATTAAATAGAATTTGATTCCATTCTGCTTCTTTCACGTAATTAAACTATTACAAAGTAAGAATCATCCTTTATAGATTGCATTTCCGTTTTTATTCCTTGTACTTCAATTCCACGACTTTTAACTCCGGAAATACGAGTGGTACTTCGTGTATAGGTTAGTTTTCAATATTTATACAGAATAGCCTTTTTCCGATTCATTCCAAAAATGTTAAAAATAATTAGAAACGTACGAATTGACCTTCGTTCAACTGAATCATTTCTTTCTATCTCGAATATTCACAGACAATATTGTATTCAGATGTTTTGTACTTTATAACACAGCAATATTCAAAATTATTAAACATTCTTTTTAAAATCGTGATCTTTTGCTGTTCTTGGATTATTTATGAAATATTGAGGGTTTTTTTTTTCCCAAACTAATTTCGACGAAAAGGTTTCTTCTCTTCAATGTCTTAAAAACAAGGGAAGAAAGTTTTGTAGATGAACCAAGTCTTTGTTTTCGGATCAGAGCAAATAAAGGAAATTTTTAGGCATAAAAGAGATCAAAGGGAAGAAAGCGAATGGACCTTTTGTTATTAAGATCAGTTCAAGACAAGACACTCACTTTAAAGAATAGGATTATTTTTTATTTTTTGTTATTTTAGGTAAATATTGAATAGAGTTCAGTTACGTCTGAACTGATCTGGATTCTTGAGTTCATTTTTAAAGTGAATATCTTGTATCAAAGATTTTCTTTGAATTTTATCTGATAAAAAGTTGCTACCACAGGATAAATGAAAATAACTGTTAACCCCACAAGGAGCAACGCTTTGATACTGAACTCTTCCCATTTATGATCTATGGGGTCTAAAAAATGGAGTATAGAAAATGTATGAGGATGAAAGACAATAAAAATTCTGGTTCTGAGGATTAAAACTAAAAGCGACAGAATTAATAATACATTTTGAAAAAGATGAAAATATTAAAGGACATCGACTAAAAGTTGTATTTGAAATACTTTGGACATTGAAGGAAGGCAGGATGAACGCGTTAATAATTATTTTTATTTTCTTTTCTTATATATTATTGCTTACTACTATTTACGCCACAAGTATCCGGATGCATTCTCACCCAAACCTTACTCTGATGTAAAAGGCATTAATAGGATCCACCTTTTGCTGTTCAACAAACGTTCTGGAAAGGTTTTCCATTGATTTTGTGGAAATGTTCCTGTTCCTTCAGAATATTCGTGAGTTCCATAAAATAACGGTACAGAAAAGATCCGCTGGAAAAGATTTGCAAAATAGGATTAAATGATTAAATGTCTCAGTATTGAAAGTTCCTATAACTGGAAGTAGGAGGTGTAGCCCGAGCCGTTGCTTTCTTCACGAGGAGATAGCTAGCGTTCTTGTGGTGCTCACACCCTAACACTGTCAGACCAGTGACCTTTCCATCCGTTGTTCTTAGGCGTAGATGAGCTTAAGCTCATTATTTGGTTTAGAATCTTGAGGATCCATTATGAATGATGAGATCATAATATAATTGGAAAAGAAATTGAATTATAAATTAGAATCTAAAACACAATCTCGCAGTGTTTCTATTCTTGCGTGAAACTAAGAAACAGAAAATCCTTTCAGAAAATGTCTTACTTTGATCCTAAATACAATGAATGACTTCGAGTAATGAAAAATCCATCGCTAATCCAGACTTATTAGTTGAGCTACAAAAGGCAGCACTGGTGGGAAGGTTGATGTTGTGATTTTATTTTAATAATTTATTTAAAATATGTCCCAGAAGATGGATGGATGGATATATATATTCATCCATTAATATTTTATACCAAACCATCCACCCGTGTACACGCGCTTGTTTTTCTATATCACATAGAATTTGGTTAAGTAAGAATATTATATTTTAAATATTGCAATGTTTCAGCAATTGTATTCTAATTGTCCTATTGGGTTACAAATAAATAGAAATAGAAGGATCGGAAATAAATAAACAATCTTGAGAATAAATAAAAAAGATTGAATAGATTCATTATTGATGAAGGGAAGGACACATAAGTCAAAAAACAATAAAAAGTGAGTTGTAGTCCCCGAGGCCTAATGGATAAGACGTCTGACTTCGGATCAGAAGGTTGTAGGTTCGATTCCCGTAGCGGACGTTTCATTGTAAAAATTATTTCTATTTTCAATTCTCAAAGGAAATTGCGCCGGACAAAAAGACAGACAGAGAAATAAAAGATTTTTAGTAATACAGATTTAATAACATGTATTTAGCAAAAAAAAAAAAAAAAAAAAAGAGCATTTTCAAATAGGAAATATACTGCCTGCTCAATTGAAAGTGGACACCTGTGGACACGCCGTGGTATGCTCTCCACCAGTTTCTGATAGCAACCAACCATTATTGTTGCCCACTCCTCCTTCAAAGCCTGCACAAGTTGGATACGTGTTTGCGGTCGTATCGGACGCACACGAATCCGGCGCTTCAATTCATCCCTACAGATGTTCAATAGGGTTGAGGTCCGGACTCTGAGTGGGCCACTGAAGTTCCTTAACATTATTCTCCAGAAACCAGGCGCTGACAACACGGGCCTTACGGCACGGCGCATTGTCGTGCTGGGACACAAATGGCCCTTCACCGAACTGCGACCACAATGTAGGAAGCATGGAATTGTCTAGAACGTCCAGATACTGTGTGGATGCCATGTTCCACTCGATCACAACCAACGGACCATGTCCAAACCAGGAGAAACATGACCACACCATCACACCACCACCACCACCACCACCAAACTTCACTGTTGGGTTGACCCACTAGAGTAGCAGCTGCTCCCCTGGCAAACGCCACACCCAGGTGCGCCCATCCGATCGGTAGTGTGTGAAGCGTGATTCGTCGCTCCACATAATGCTCTTCCAGCGGTCCATCGACCAAGACCGTCGCTCTTTACTCCAGGCCACACGATGCTGGGCGTTTACAAGAGTGATGTTAGGCTTGTGGGCAGCAGCCCGACCGGAGTACCCTAAGGCATGGAGCTCCCGACGAATCGTCATAGTACTGACAGTTGTTCCAGTTGCCTGCTGGAAATCATGCCGCCGCTGGAACAGCCCTGTTCCGCCATACCAATCGCTTCAGGGCCCTCAGGTCTCTATCGGTCAGCATGCGGGCTTGGCCACCTCCATGACGTCGTGTTTCCACTCTTGACGTTTCCACTTCGTGATAATAGCACCCAATAATAGCTTTGGCAGGTTCAGTGTCGCTGCTATGGCTCACACACTCTGACCACTAATGTGGCATCCTATGACTACTTCACGTTGAAAATCGCTCAGCTGCTTTGATCGTGGCATTTTACCTGAGAACATGATTAGACATCAAATGACTTCAACTACACATGATCGAGTTGTTTTATAACAAATATATTCAAATTATTGCCCGAATTTGCGTTTCACTACGGCAGGAGTCCACTTTCAATTGATCAGTCAGTGTACTTTGGTTTATTATTCCTTGAGTTACTGAAGAAAGCAATAATCTTTAGAGGCTAGTAAACAGCAATATTTAATCAGAGATGTACATATGTCTTTTAAGTTTAATATTGATCATTCCATAAATGATTACATTTGATCTTTAAATAAGTGGTCCTCGAATGGTCTTTTAAATTCCAAAAACGTCATCAGATCTAGATACTAACTCTTACTTATGAAGTTAGATGTAGATCGGGTTCATATTTTTTGAGATTCTCTCTCTCACTCACTCCTTAAAAAAGTCTCAAGTTCTTGGAAGAAACAGAATGTGATTAATTTTAACACAGTTTAACTGTTAAGAAAATATATTTCAGATTAAATATATTAAAAAACCATTTGTATTTGTTTATCACACACTGAAATACCAGAAAAACTGGAACAATCGCTTCCCTTTCCTTCCCTACCACGGCTTTGCTTGTGTTATGGTATGGGGTGTTTTCTATTAGGATCTGCAGATGTTTTTGATCATTGGACGCTACGTGGTTAACTATCATTGCGGATTATTTGCATCCATTCCTAGGCTCAGACGGAAGCGGACTCTTTCAGCAAAGAAAAATGGCAGGAGGAGCCCTACCTCTTAGTTTGGAGTCATGAGTCGATCACTAGATTTGTTCCCAATAGAGCGTATGTGGGATCCACCACCGGCAAATATTAGAGAATTGTGGATCACTATTGAGGACGTAGGATGTAACCGATTGAGAGGAAGACCTACGAGACTGATGTCTCAGCTTTTCTAATCCATCAGTGTACTTTCCCATTACTGTTACACGGACAAATAAACTCATTAATTTTGTGAAATGAAAGACGAATCCTTTATGTGGGGTTTTAATTTAGGACCCATGGATTTTTATTTCGGGGAGGGATAGTTAAAGAACAAAAAAAAATAGTTTTCAAAATTTGGGAAAGGAGTTAAGATCCCCTCATGAGCCATCCAGCCAAAAAGAGGAAAACTAAAGAAAAATAGGTCCTCGGGGGATGGGGGCCTTGAGTCCGTAGACGCGGTCACTGACAGGATTAGGATTACAACCTTTAAACAATGATTTTCAATTCGATTATTATAATTTTTGTTATTTCTGTTCGTTATTTCAGGCGTTTGTGTTTTTGATTGACTGACTCTTAGGGCTTTGCATTTTCTGAATTTTTCTGCCTTTTACTCCCCCCTGGAATTCTAGATCTCCCTCTGTCGTTTCGTACGATTTTATTTGTCCATTTGAATATGTATTTCTAACAGTTGAACTTTTAGAGCAGATTCTGGTAAATAAGATATATTTAATAAAAATGAATTGTTTTTAAGGATATTGTTTAGAATAAGTATTAATGAACATATTTTGTCCAGAAGAAGCGTCAAGTTGAAAGATACCTTTGAAGGTTTTGATTTAAGACGGTTTGTTTACAATTTAATTTGTTATGTTCAGAAAACTATTTTTAATTCCTAAATGCAAGTAAAGAAATTTCATAAAAAAAGAAAACCAACCCAGACTGTAGTTTACGACTATTATGAGTCATTAAAAAAAGTGTAAATTGCTTTTCCAACGTCGACATAATCATGTAAAGGTAGATATGGGTTTATTTTCAAAATATTCTTCCAAGTTTTCTTTAGTCTTTCTTACGATTCAACTGATAAAAACATATTTGTAGGGTTTCAGTGACCGATGATTTCTCGAAGATTCGTTGCAGAAGATATTAATTAAATGGAGAAATTCCAGAAAATAATAATAAGTAGACTTTTATAAACATTTAAATTATTGATCGTACTTCTGTTGAAATGATTCTGACAACGCTTTAAATAAAAATATCTTGGCAGGAGGATCTGTTTTATTTTTTCTTTTGTGATTGTTGTTTTAACAGGAAGATATCATACAGTTCTATTTAGTAAATTTTCAGTTTTCTGCTATAATTTACTTCCATTGATTTCTTTCAACAGTCACATGACACAGTATGACGTCATAACTGGAACAAAATAGCTGCTAAGAGATTTTGGTGGGCGTGGCTTTCCTTCTCCTCCTCAATCAGGTGAAATCTTATTGATTAAATAGAATAAAATAGATCAGCGTTGACGTCATTTCAAATAGTAATGCCTTTTTTTTAAGAATTACCCTCATTAAGAACGGATCAGTCAAAGTAATTATAGCGATTAGGAAACATTTCGTATCTTTCACTTTTTCATATCTTTTTTGACACCTTATTTCAAAACGGTGACGATGTTCTTATGTTTAGTAAACATTTGTATTAAAAATATTTCGAGGAGAATTAGTAACTACATTAGTTTGAAAAAACAAAATATAATTATTAAAGCAATAATGTAGAGTAATGTTAAAAAAAATTAACTGTTAAAAAAGATAGAATTCAATTTACGTCAACTTTATCCAACTGAGTAGCAATGTCCAATGAGTTTGTGCAAGACTCTCAATTTGTTAAGAAACTTGGAATTGACCTTTTATTGAAGAAGAAACATCTGCCATTCACGTAAAAATTGGCCTTTTTTTGCTTGCGTGGGAGTCTTCCATTGTAGAAATTCTTGGTGATGGCAGTTGGTGGTAAAGCCTTTAGTCGTTAACTTAATTCTTTGCTCGTTAGACGCCAGTTATGTTCTCGCACTAATATTGTTGTAATGGCTTGTGATCGTTGTAATGTGTTGGTCATCTCAGTTTCTTTATAGTTCGTGAATAAGCATCGAAATAATGATCCTATTATGGCTGTTAATCCTTTGAACACAGGTTTCATCGCGATTTTTCACTGCAACAAAAGTAAGGAAAAAAAAGTTAGTCTAAAAAGAAACAATCCAATTACTTCAATAGAATTGAAAGGACAAAAGGAAGAGAAACGGAAGAGGCAATGATTATTTTTTTAATTTTAAATGAGAAGATTTGTTTTTTTTTTTTTAATTCCAGGAGTATCTATTGCTGGAATTCGACAAATGTCTTCTAGTATGAAAAGCACAAGTGGAATTGGATCTTAGCTGTTCTGGATCATTTATTAGGAAAGAAGCGAAAGACTGAAATTACCATTTATTCATTTCGAACAAATTGATTGGGTAAAAATAATTTTTTTTCTTTCTTTCATTTCTCTAGTAATTACTTCATTTTCGTTGATTGAAAATCTTAAGACATTGTAGACATTGGAGTAATTGCAATCAAGTCAAAATTCAGTGATAATGTTTCAGTGGTAATGTATTTTATATAGTAAAATAAAACTTAATATTCTCACTTAGATAGAGAGGAAGATGGTCTGAACAAAGTATATTTAATTTGGATATGAAAAAAAATAACAAAAAAACAAACAAAAACCAACGATATTTTTTTATATAAACCAATAATAGAGGTTTAATGAATATATTAAGGAGAAATTAAAAATCTGTAAACAATAGAAAATATACATTGAATTCCTAGGAACTATCCTTATGGGCTTTTGTAATCGGGAGGGAAATGGGTAAAGATTTAAAAAAGAACATCCAGGGAAAGAAAACAAAACAAAAAACAACAATAGATGGAGAATTTGAGGTTTAAATTTGAGGTGGAAACAAGGCCTTTAATCGCCTTTAAGAATATAAAAAAAGTTTTTTTATTTTTTTTATTGACTGATGGCTTAATCCATCATAAATTAGATCTTAAATATGATTGAAAAAAAATATTATTTCGTAAGTACTTATTAAAGGATTTTGAGATTTTTCTCATGTTCTTCTATAGGTGCAAGGATAGGATTTAAACGCACTTTCCAATGTTGATAGAGGGCGCCACTCATATCCGGAGTCGTCTGCAAAATCTCCTCCATAGAAACCTATGTTAAAAACATCAACTTCTCAGTCCAATTTTAGCTTTATTTCTTAAATATCATCAATAAATAAATTATATGTTTTTATTCTATAAATATGCTATCTATTTCAATGATTTTTTTTCTTTTCAACAAAGCAATAGTTTATGAAAATAAATAATTTATTTTTAGGCATTGAAAACAACGATCAAACAATGATTCATTGAACACAATTAAATTTAAAGCAAAACTTTTTTATTTTTGTAATTATTTTTCTTTTATTGTTATAAATCTAAAGCCTTATTTTTTCTGTAGCTTTTAATTAATATTTTAAGTTCTGAATCATATTTTAAAAATTTTTAAATATTAAAAGTAGGCCTATTAAAAATGAAGTAAGTTATTATTATTATTATTCCAGAAAATTTTAATGTGTTAATTACAAAATAATTTGATTTTAACAAAAGGTCAGATGATATTACAAAGGAAGCTCATAATAAACAAATAAACTTAGAAAGTGCTATTTATTAGAGGGAACCTTAATGTGTATAGCTTATAATATAAAACATAATTAGGACACCACACACAAAATTTAAAAAAGGTATATTTACATTAGAAATACGAGCACAACCGAGCAAGATATTTACGTCGTGTTTGGGTTTTAAAAACAGAAGTAGGCTGGACAGAGTTAACCAATGGGCGAATACATTAAGAGAAGGGAGGATTGATGGTTCCGCCTCCTTCGTGACTGAACAAACAACGGAGAATCCAAGAACTAAAATATCCAGAATATATAATACAAAAAACCAAGGATATAACATCAAATTTCAATCAAAATGAAAAGTAAGTCAATTTTTAAATAAATATAAACATCAAATTGTGATTAAACGTTCTTTAACGTGCGGAATGAACTTTAAATATCAAATTGTGGTATTTATACTTGTTAACCCTATTATGAAGGAATTATAATTAAAATAATATAAAGGGTAAAATGGGTGATCTTTTTAGTTATATAAAAATTAGAAATTCTTGTAAAAAAAATAAAAAAAGAAAAATAATTCGCCCAAGGGTTAACTCTGTCCACTTCTGTTTTTAAAACCGAAACATGATGTGAATTCGTTACTCGTCAAAGAAACGTTGAGTGTTTCGAAAGTGCTTTATTTCTATTGTAAATATTTTTATGTGTTGTGGCCTCATTATGTTTTATGTTATTTATTAGTATCTTAAGAAGTTAGTTTGAAAGTCTGTGTACCTTTTTTTTAAAGGATTAAATTATTATTTCTAAATACGGAGATAAAAAAAAGTCTTTCTCGGATATTACAATGCATATGTGTGTGGTCGGTTCGCACCGAAGTGCGAGCTTCGTTGCCGAAGCATCCGTGCTCCAGGGAGCGCTAGTGTTCCCAAGACGGCGAACCCCTAGCAGACTCCCTAGAATTACAAGGGAAAGATACTGGGGTGGTTTCCCGTGGCCTTCCCCAGGACGCCATTAAGGAATGACGTCAGACCGAAGAGAAAGTGAAGAAGAGGCTACAACACAGGAAAGGAAATTTTTGAAACATCCATGCTCGCTACCGGGATTTGAACCCGGGCGCTGGCACATTGATCGCACGACAGACCGACGCCTGAGACCGCTCGACCACACCAGCGCGGCTTACAATGCATAAGACACAAAGATATAATGTACGTTTTCATGCCTAATAAAAATTTATTTTGATAAACTGTTACTTTATTGAAAAACTTGTTGAAATTAATAGCATGTTTATAGAATAAAAGCATATAATTTTATTTATTGGTGATATTTAAGAGATGAACGGAAAATTGGACTGAGGGGTAGATGTTTTAATGTAGTTTTCTATGGGCAGAATTATAGGAGTCCCAAAGAAAATCCCTTGGATTTATTTTTTTCATTGATCAAAAAAACGAGTGTTCAAGAAGAAGGTTATTAGTAATTTTTTTGATCCCACATTTGTCGTCTGTCTGTTCTTTTCATTAACAAATTCGTTTTTTTAATCCTCGAATATTGTGCTGTTGTTTGCGGGTGAGTCGTTGAGATGGAAAAACAACTGGAACTGAACAGGCTTATTTTATGAATTGGAAAACATTGGTTTTTATACAATATATAGAGAAGAATTTGATTGGAAGATTCATTAAAAATATACAGAATGATTGGATAAAAAAATACCGAATTTAACTGATTCAACGGAAAAGAATTTAAAAATAAACAGAACATCAATAATTAGGAAATAGAAAAGGAATAAATAACGGTTAAGGATAAAAATGGATTAAATACAGATAAATAATTTCTACAAAAAGCAAATAAATGATTTCTAAAACTATTTTCATACAAACTTTTATAATACTGTTCGTTTTCAAAAGCGAGATCCACGACAACACAGACGATTCTACTCCGCAAAGGGGTGATACGCTGAAATGGGCACTTTCCTAAGACCTGTTTTTCTTTTAGTACCTGTAATTTTTGCAATAGTATTTATTCTTTCCATAATTCTTTCCCGAAAAGCGCAAATAGAACGCAGCTACTAGTAAACTGACACTGATAAAAAGTAAACATCCCCTCTTTATTTTTCCTCAACCCTATTTTCAAAAACTCCAAGGAGACCTGATGCATGCGCAAAAGCGTTGAAGGCTCTCGTAAACAAAACCGAACAGTATCTGTGCGAGTTTCAATATAATTAACTGAATTTTAACAATTTAAGAAAATAATGGTGATTTAATTATTTTATTATAATATTTTGAAGTTTTCCATTATTCAGTAGAAAATCATGAAAGACTTGTCGTTCAGAATGTTTCATTATTTTTCATGATTTTTTCAAAAGCAAGATTTAAGGAATGTCAGTAAAAACGAAAATTTCTTTCACGAACCAAAGTAAGATGATTTAGAACCAATGGAATCATTGAAGAAAAGCGTTTTGACAGCCAATGATATTTTAATTTTTTGGTAAAAATCGATCTTATAAATAGGCAAAAACTGTCCGTCGGGATGTTTCTAGTATGTTTGTAATCAATGTGTGCTTTAATTTCCTTATTATTAAAAATGTGATTGTTGGGAATTGGTTGCGATTGTTGTAGAGCTGTATTATACATGTGATTGTTGGGAATGCAATAGACTCAATTGTTGGGCGTGGTGTGATTGTTGCGATGGTTGTTTTTGTTGCTAATTGAGCTGTATAATATAGGCAAAAAACGGATGTTTGTCATCAATCAAAGTGGAGAGAGTCGGAGAGAGAGAATATTGTATTAAGTGGAGTAGTCCAGTGGCTAGCGTTCCTGACTGCGATTACGGAGGTCCTCGGTTCGAATCCAATGCAAGCCAAAAAAAAAAAGAAAGAAAAAATAATTACAAATACACTAACTAATAACTTTTTGAAAAGAAAAATTAGTTGATTTAATGTTGGTGCGTTGTTCAATACTTACTTAAACTTGTATACAAAACAAAATAATTTTTAATTATTTTACATCAATCCAAAAATTGTAATTCAAAACCAAGTAAAAACAGGATACTTAAGTATAAACAAATCTCCTTATGAAAAATGAGCTTAGAACATCTTTTTCTATCTTGTGTTTTTGAAAAATTTTACGGTATTTCAAAAAGGTGGAATTTATTTTACTTCCGTGAATATTTCACGGGTTGCAACTAGTAGTTTTTAACAAACAAAAAAATTAACAGTAATTTTACATTTGAATACAGAAATAAATAATAAATGATCGTTTTACGATTTATAAAGGAAATTAAATATAATCAAAAGTTGCAAAAATAAACAAAAAAAGACCATAATAAATCTCTTATTATTTTACAAATTTCGAGTTTTCGAGGAAAGAATAGGAGACGTCCAACACAGATAAAAAAGAAATACTTAAAATATATTTAGAACAGATTCCAAAGGCCAGACAAACAAACTACTTAAAATATTAAAAGCATTAAAAAAGATTTAATCATACGACATGCCCAGGTTTCGAACGGGACATCCCGGCCATGTATAAAAACAGCAGGGAACAGAAATTCAAACAAGAAATGTTCAGTGATTGGAGGGACTGATTTTATGGCGGTGAAAGGAACTGGATAGTTATTTTGTCTGTCGGCCTTTTTGAATCTATTCTAGTAATTTTAGACACACTGAAAAATCTACTTCTAATATATTGATTGATCATAAACGTAGAACAAAGAATTTTGTAAGCTTAATTTGTATATAGGGAGAGAAGGAACCTCCCCCGAAATCTCAAAACACGTCGATTAGTCCAATTTTTTTCATTATCTTTGATTCGATGGGAGTTGAAATGATCTCCAACCTCCCTTTCCCCGAAATTTTTCAAATGACCTTTTTTTTAATGGTTGCTATTAAAAAAAAAATGAAGATAAAGGGAAGAGTCAAAGACAGAAGGTCAAAGGAAAGACAACAGGATCTAGGTCTTCCAAAAGGGATCGAAGCTTACACCCAGTCTTCGGAAGTTTATGATGTCAGGACCAATGGGAGGATGAAAAAAATCACTACGAAATCATTGTGTGACCAATTGGTGAATCCCAAGAAACACACGTTTTTTTTCATCCTCCCATTGGCCCTGCCATCATAGACTTCCAAAGACATCATTGACCCAAAATCTACGGGGTTCACTCAACCCCTTCATCTATTTCTTTTATGATTATCTAATTTGTTCTGTATCTCCACATTGAGGAAGTTAGACACATTGAAGGTTAACGAGACATGTCTGTTGTAATCTTGAAATTTTGCATAAAAGTTATTTAATGACAATCTGTGTGTTCAGCCCTTACTTTTCTGAAAATCCTTTGTTAAATCCCCTATCAGAAGTACTTCGGATGATTCAAAACATGCAGGAGATGTTTTTAAAGATAAAGTGGAGTTTGGAACAAACAGAGTCAGGATAAAAACAAAAAGAAAACCTTAAGATGCAATGTATTTTTCTTAATGATTGATATCAAATATTATTGTAAGAATATAAAAGAAACTATGCAAATAGTCCTTACAAATAGCCGACAATAATGGTAAATGATCAGCACAAGTTAAAGCAGTTGCATAATCCTTTTGGTCTTTTTCCGTTTTTTTATCATAGTAATGTATTGAAAAACCCTCTTGGGTAGAAATCTGTATAAGAAATGTTCCAATTATATTATTAGACGACTGGCAAGGATAGTTTTACTATTAAACTCGCATCTAATTTCTTATCTATGAAATAATGATTGTAAAGTAATTTTAATCAAGTCATAATATTGAGACAGACAGACGGACGTCACTAGAAAATGTATCATAGAAAAAAATAAAAACGAAAAGATATGAATATAAAATAAGACCTATACTATTATTAATCATAAGTAAATGTATAAATTGAATAATTTACGTGTGTTGAAATGGATTAACCAAGACAGAAAAGGCCAGACACACAAATACTAATGCATTTAAATTAATGATGATCAAAATTACAGACGTTTCGATTTGCTACATTATACAAATCTTTCTCAATGTAACCGTTAACATTCGCAAGAAATGTAAATAGGCCTATAAATACACAAAAAAGGATTTTTTTTTTTTTTTTTTTTTTTATATAAATTTTAACTAACTATTTGGACATGTTTTTTGATTTGGACTGATGGTATTTCCATCTTCAATATTCTTTTCTCTCTTCGTCGAAGAATCACGGAAACCCCCGAACATTGACGAAGGAGAATTTTTACATCGAATTAGAGGTTGCGAAAGGGAAAAGCGTAGGCGTACTAGAAACGCTTTCCTCAAAGCGGAACCTGTAGTGAAAGTGCCGGCTTGGTTGCCATGACGACATGAAGAAGAAATGAGAGAGTCAATCATTTCCATTTATTTTAAACCTAAATTTATATTTTAAATTAATCAGCATTTGTAATTCTTATTTATATAATTAAGATATAATTTATATAATTATTTATATAATTAGGAGGAGTGAAAAATAAATAAAATAAAATACATTAATCGAATTTCGTATCAGCGAAAGAGTTTTGAAGAGTTAGTTAAGATAACTAAGATCAATATGATATTAACTAGTATTTATTAATAGAAAATTAATAAAATACTTGTGATGAATTTTTAATACTTTTGAAAAAAAGAGGAAACTAAAAAAAAATTCAGACTGTATTTTTCTAAAATACAATTGAATGGAATTTGATAGTTCTTAGGAGTATTCCTACATCGTATCTTAGAATTTTTCAATTACAAAATGTAAACATAAATTTGATTTTGGAAGTTGAGTAAAAGTTACTATAGGTTGGAAGATTTAGTATAAATTCTATAAAATAGATAAATGGATATCCCAAAAGATAAAAAATTAGTCAAAACTACTAAATAAACAATGCATAGGCTTTACCACCCAATCCCCATTAAAAAGAATGAAACAACACCAAACTACAAAAACAAGAATGAAGTGAAATCGAGCTTATTTCTTCACAGCAAATCTACCAACCACACTCCCAATTTTGAAAAATCAGTCCTCGAACATCTTCTCTCTCACCCTGCGAGAATGTTGGCATATTGCCAACACCCCTTCCATTAACCATGAACTGTGTCATCAAACATTATTTAAACCCCTCTCACCTCATTCAACAGCACAGGTGATAATAACCTTAGAAAAGTCCTGATCTTTATCAAATACGACGATCAATTAGTAATTTTGACTAACTTTTTATTTTTGGGGAATCTATTTTTTAGATTTCAGTAAAAGTTAGTTAAGGATTTCAAAAATATAAACAAACTATACAATTTCTCTTTGCACCGAATGACTTCTGCGAATTATCTTTGGTTTCTATTTTATTTCTTAATGTTTCTGTAGATGAATTAAGAAGTAAAAATTCTCTAAATCAATGTGACAGCACTAAGGTGTTCAACAGAAGTAAAGTCTTTCCATTTCTATCATTGAAGGTTTTTTTTACTCTATTTATAGTTTTCTATTTATTTTTGTATAATTTTCTATTTATTTTTGTAAATGAATATCCTTAAAATAATTTGAATAAGAAAAAGGTCGAATACAGTTAAATGATTGTATCAAATGAAGATGACCCTTATTGTACATTGAGATTCGAATGCTCTTTCTTTTTTTTTCTTTTCATAATTAGTGAAGTCTAATTGGATTCTTTCAATAAAAACAAAAAATTTTCTGATTCAGCCTCAAATCATCGAGATGTTTATTAATAGGTTTGGACAAATCCAGTATCTACACAAAGAGCAAAATCAAGTGAAAATGATACAAAATCCTTTTGATCTTTCTTTTCTATTTGCTAAGGGTAATTTTCTTCATGTTTGAGATGAATATTCCATGTTTAATCAACATGCCTTTATCGCTTTTATCCTCTTTTATTTCTTGTAAATAACTTTTTCTCTTTTAAAGTCTCGTCACCTGTTTAATCTTATTTCAAACTTCTGTGGTTAAGAGACTTACTATTTCTAGATGGTAATGTACGTGATTGTTTAATGTCTGTTTTCCTTAATTGCTTCTATTTGATTGCTGTGTTTTATCTATTTTCAATGTAATGGTTTTTATAGTAGTTGTTCCTTTTATTTATTTGAACTCAATATTGTTGTATCTTGGCGCAGCACAGCTTTTAACCAGGTGAGTAACAAATAAAGTTTTTCACAGGTGGTTTTGACATAAATCAATTAATCCATGTCCAGTACCAACCGATTTTGAAAATAACCTTTATAATAAAATAAAACAAGCGAAGTAGAAATATTTAAAAATGGGGGTTCAGGCAATTAAACCTAGTTCCATTGCATTATTTTAAAAATCGCATGTTTAATTAATAATTTAAAATTATTTTTACTTTTATTGTTTTTGTTCAAGTTGCAATTTTTTTTGAATGTTTTTGTTTTATTTTAATTATTTATTTTATTTTTTTTTTTGTATTTTTTAAAATTGTTTCCATTCATTTAAAATTAATTAATCAATTACATAAAAAAAAAAGAAAAGAAATCATACAAAGCACATTTCTTTTTAGCTAAAAAAAATTCACCTTGTTTTAGGAACAGAGAAAAAAAACCGTGTCGTTCTCTGAAACCTCCATTGATCTATTATAAAGAGAAACCAAACGAGAAATAAATTCTCCCCCTAACTCCTACCGTACTCCACTCCTACTCGAACTCCTACCCCACCCTGGTTTTTCTTTTTAGGTTGAAGTTTAGAGGCAGAATTTCGTAGGTTGAGACCTCGGTTTCAATCGTAATGTGATTTTCCAATATCAATACTCGTTGGTCTGAACGAGCTTTCGTTTCTTGCGTGATTTCACGGGAAAGGGGATTACAATGCATTCTGGGATTATATGAACAGCAAAGGTTCTCAGCGAGTCGAAACGATACTTGGTAATGATGTCCATCTTTTCAGAGGATTGACGACGAAATTCCTAAATCTAAGACTATTTCGATTTGAAATGTGTAAAGAAAGTAAGTTGAAATGGAAGGTTTTCAGTGAATCATATTTTCCAGAGAAATATCTGATATTTATTGAACTTATTTAAGATATAATTACATTTAAAAAAAAACAATAAAATTTATCGAAATTTGGATAAGATTTTAGTGTTTGTCATAATAATGTACTTTTCAATAATTCCTGTAATAATTTTAAATCATATTTACGAGTTAATTGATTTTTAAGAGTTAAATCAATCGCATCCTCATAAAACCCAAAACTTAAAAATGACAATATCTGAGATGGATACATTAAGGAACCACTGACAAAGAAATACACTTGAGTTGTAAAGAATTTCAGCAATAAAGACACGATTGTGAAAAAAGAAAAGCTGTAAGTAAATATTTCCCATAAAGAAAGGAAAAAGTTGAAGTTCAAAATAACAAAAATAATACAATAAATCATTATTAGAAAAATAATAATAATAATGAATTCACTGAAAGGCAGTGGCCAATAACGGTCCCAAGGTTATATTTTTATTCTAAGGATAATGTTTATATTAAGTTTATTTTTGAAAAAATAAAAAGATCAATATGAAGAAGGTTATTAGAATTCAATCAGAATTAGCACCAAAAAAAAAGCTGAAATAAAAGGAGTTCTTTGTTCTGTTTTACATCTCGCTTTTTTTTAATGAAGAAACATTTCAGAATTAGATTTAATTACTAAAGTTGAAATTGTAATAGACACAAAAGAAAGGTTTTAAAAGGTGTGATTTTAATAAGCACAAAAGATAGATTTTAATCGGTGTGACTAAAGAAAGATTTCAATAGATGTGATTTCTTTAAGAGGTACAAAAGAAGGATTTTAATAGATGTGATTTTAATAGGCACAAAAGAAAGATTTTAATAGGAGTTATTTTAATAGGCACAAAATAAAGATTTTAATAGATGTGATTTTA
>JAFIDM010000003.1:69864260-69887282 GCA_023159025.1 Thereuonema tuberculata
TAATAGGTGTGATTTTAATAAGCACAAAATAAAGATTTTAATAGGTGTGATTTTAATAGACACAAAATAAAGATTTTAATAGGTGTGATTTTAATAGGCACAAAATAAAGATTTTAATAGATGTGATTTTAATAGGCAAGTAATTTAAAATATGTTGAAATTATTTTAAATAAAAGTAACAAAATGGTTTCTATTTGTGAAATTCTGTGGTGTTAAATTAAAAGGTTTTTACTAAAATTCTCGATAAGAAATGGTTTTTATTGAGAACTTTTCAGTAATGGATGAGGACTTTTTAATATCGCAGCGTGGAAGGAGCTGCTCTTTTTTTTTTTTTTTTTGAGGAATTATTTAGTTGTACAAGGATTGTTAGTTGAGCTTTCCCGGTTTATTTAATTAGAATCCATAAATATTGATTTTGTTGGCAGCCATTTGCTGCTCGTCGTGTGAGAGCAATTCAGTCATAACTGATTGAGTCCCTGATTGTTTTGCAGTTTTTAAATAACTTGATAATTATTGAGTCTTTTGGACAAATTGTGTCTTCTCAATTTTATTTTTCAGACCGTCTCGCATCTGGGAAACGCTACACAAAATAGATATTAAATCCGCTACCAGGTGGAGACGTCAATAGACGAACCGGATATTACTAGATCGACCAAAGACATTTCGTGCTGAAAATGATATATAATGATTGGTTTTATTATTATTTTCATTTTAATGCCAAGAAGAAAAAAATCAAAGACAGAAATTATTCAACGAATGATTCGACATTTTTCGCAAAGCGTTGTTTAAAATATGTTTAAAATAAAGGTGATTTCCTTAGAAGCCCCCCCCCCCTCCTCAATCCCTTATCAAAAAAAAAAAAAAAAAAAAATGAAAATTACGGTCACTGAGGATCCAAAATAGAAAAAGGACATGAGAAGTTTTTATTGTTAGTTTAAATCACGTGACCCGTTGGCTGATTGAATCTTGGGAAGACTGACTGACTGGTTTATTTATTGAAGAATAAGCTATTTATTAAACTTAAAATGTTTTAGTTAAAATATTTCTAACGATTTCTAAACAATTTTAAAAGAATTGTTTTCATTTACCAATTTTTCCAAATTTCTTATTTTTTGGAAGGTTAGATTTGATATTAATTAAAGTAGTAACGATTTAAGCTAAATTATTCTGCAGGTAATACATTTAGAGAAACATTAAAAAGGTTTGATCTTTTTTCCTTTCCTTTATATAGAATGTAGGAGGTTCTTTCTCAAATGCGATTGGTTTTTTTTTGATGAAAATAGTTTGAAATTTACACAAAAAAGATGTTATGCTTCGAAAAGAAATAAAAATAAAAATTGGCAGAATTCTTTATATTGTTTTAGAAATTTTATTGTTTTAGAAACGTAAGAAATTCTACTCAATGTATTTGTTTTTCTTTTGAAAATGTTCCTTTGAACAATTTGAAAGAGCGCTGTTTAACTGTAAAGTTTCTGTCCATGAAGAAAACTGTTTAATAATGGTTTATTTGATGATTTCTCTGGATGATTAAACAAACAAAACATCATTTTACTCAGTGTAAAAAATCACTTAATAAGTCTTGAATGAAGTTGGATTAACATTTTGTAAGTGGATGTATTTTGGAAAAAACAACAAAAAAATCCACTTTTGTTCTTGAATAAATGAGGAAAACGAAGACAGACAGGTTCTATCTTTTTTTTCTCTCTCTTTATCTGTAGATGATTCTTTGAATGTTTCTATTTTAAGATTCTTTTTTGAGTGATTTCGTTATCTTTAGATTTTCCTAAAAAGAAACAGTGTTTCAGGAAATTTCAGTGAAAAATTAATTCAGTGAAATCTCCA
Source organism: Thereuonema tuberculata (assembly GCA_023159025.1). Taxonomy (NCBI): domain Eukaryota; kingdom Metazoa; phylum Arthropoda; class Chilopoda; order Scutigeromorpha; family Scutigeridae; genus Thereuonema; species Thereuonema tuberculata. Next base: position 69,866,103 of record JAFIDM010000003.1, read on the forward strand.
GTAAAAAATTTCTAATCCAGAAGGATTAGAAATTAAAGAGTTTTGATTAAGAAAGGATATTATTCTGTTTAATTAGAATAAAAGACCTTTTGTTGCGATTTAAAACAAAAAAAAAGATTGTTTTATTTTGAAGAGGAATTCCCTTGAGATTCACTTAGTCCAATAACAAACTGTCTTTGAATGTTTTTGTTTGGTTTCTGAAATGATGATGAAGGTTTTTCTTTAAAAATTGTTACTTTTTGAAATGATGAATTTAATGAAAGAATTACTACAAGTTCCCAATTTCTCAAAACCACTTTAAAGACTTTTAGAACTTTGTAGTCGAGAATAAGGAACTAGAGAGATGTTAGAGAGAATAGAGAGAATAAGGAACTAGAGAGATGTTAGAGAGAATAGAGAGAATAAGGAACTAGAGAGATGTTAGAGAGAATAGAGAGAATAAGGAACTAGAGAGATGTTAATATTGAAATTTCGTTTCACTGAAATTAAAAATGTCTGTTTTTAGACACTTTTAAATTCAATGAAACAAAATTTAAATTTTATTAAATGAAAAAGTAATTAATGACTGATTTTTTTTTTCTAAATATTTATTTATTTACTTGAATTTTATTTATAACCAGGCCATCCCCGTATATACTAGCTTGTTTTCTATATCACATAGAATTTGGTTAAGTAAGAATATTATATTTAAAATATTGCAACGTTTCGGCAATTACAGCTCTAATTGTCATTTTCGAATAACAAATAAATAGACGGATCGGAAATAAATAAACAATCTTGAGATTAAACAAAAAAAAAAAGATTGAATACATTCATTATTGATGGGGGGGGGGGGAAGGAAATATAAGTAAAAAAAACAAAACAATATTAAGTGAATTGTAGTCCCGTGGCCTAATGGATAAGATGTCTGACTTCGGATCAGAAGGTTGCAGGTTCGATTCCCGTCGCGGAAGTTTCATTGTAAAAATTATTTCTATTTTCCATTCTCACAGGAAATTCCGCTGGATAGAAAGAGAAATAAAAGATTTTAGTAATATAGATTCATTTGAAAATTTATTCTCTTTGATTCGTGAGGTTAAGGAAGATAACATTTTCAGTTATTTTTACTGATGATGATTCGAAAAAAAACAATCGATATCAGTTATTTTTTTCATTTTTTTTTTCAGAAAAATAATTAAACAAAAACTTTATTTTTTTGTTCCAATTGATTGTCAATAGGAGATGGAACTTGGAAGACAATAAAACCTGAAGTTGATTCTTGTTTTAAAAACAACAATGGATGAGACCAAATTACTCACAGTCCGATGTATTGATTCTCGTTTTATTTGTCAATGTATTTTTTTTAACTAATTTAGAATATAATATACTTAATGAATCTGATAGAATGTGTATCAAACCTAAGAAGAAATGTATTATTTTTGAACTACTAATAACAAAATAAGATTTATATAAAGAAAGCAGACGTAAGAAAGTGATCGAAACGAGAGTCGCCTCCTGTTCCATCGACGCACTGCGTATCCACGAAGCCAGCACAGAAGCAAGTCCTTACCGTCAACATGCGTTGCCCGAACATTGTGGCAAAAGAAAAGGATGCAGTCATTAACTCTTAAAATACAAATGCTTCTAAAACCTTTAGCAGGTGAAATAATCAATGGTTTCTAGAATGAATGGTTCTTTCCAAAATATGCAGTTCCAGGAACCTTTCGGTATTTCTTAAATGAAGAATAGACAATTATTTCTAACTTAGTTAATCTTTCGCATTTCTCCAGTTGAACAGTTGATGTCGGTCTCTTGCTCCATAGATCTATTGCAGTTCCTCAGGGTTAGATGACATTAATATTTCGTTTATCTTTTTTTATTTTTTTACAAAGATTTTTGTTACAATCATTGAAAATGTCCTAGTCCGTCTATTACATAACTTAATATTGTACAGCAGAATAAGATATAAGATTTATTTCCCTACTTACTAGCATTGATACTAGATTTATTTTATTTCAGTTATATTTCCTATTGACTCCACTGTAAGGTTAAATTATTATGATCTTCTCTATCCTAGTGAAACATTCCATCTTTAATCGTCATAGAACGCGACTGTAGAAATGTAAAGAGCAGCAGATAAAACGTATCAATATTAAATTCAGAATGAAAATGGGAAAACAGATTGTGTTTGAAACGTCGTACGCGAAAGAAACCATCGAAGAGTCTATTACGAAGGATTTTGGGGAATAGCTTTGTGATTAGGAGACCACCCCTAGGTGACTGTGTATAATAAACTTGTCTCTACAGCTCCTTATATGAATAGCGCCGTTGTCCTAGTCAGGCAAAAGATTATTCTCTGATGAGTCAAGGTTCCAGAGGTTGTAATCTCCTAACATGTCGACAGAAACCAATGGGGGATATTCTCGTTTGAGACTCCTAATAATTCGTTGACGCACCTTTCCCTTACGGCAACAATCTTTCGAGGAGAATAATTCGCCATATCCTATCGCAAGGGTTGGTTCGCCGAACGCGATAAGGAATTTCAGCTCATGGACTGGCCTCCTTATTTCAATGCCATTCAGTACCTTTAGGATGGAATTCATCAGAATCATTAGAAGTTTTGAGTCCTAGCTAGGAAAGGATTGTTACTAAACATCACAGCTGTCTTTGGCAATCAGTAGCGCGACATTGACTCTGTATTGCTAAACGTCAGGTTGGTGATCTACTGATCTTACTAATTTGATCGCACAGTGTCTAGTATTTTAATGTAAAGGCTAATTATAAAGATAATTCTAGCGGACAACTTAAAACAGAAATTAATGACCCTGCTGGAGATATAATTGCAGTTAGATCTGTCTTTTGTGAAACTCTTAATATGAAAGAAGAAAAACAACTTAAAAATCGATTTTAAAGCGAAATAAAACGTCTTTTTGTCAACAACATAAGTTAGGCCTAACAATAGAAAAAAAGAAGTTTTATTTTAATTTAGTTGATAAGTGTTGGCTTTAATATCTTTCTTAGGAAATCGATTCTGTCTGGTCAGATTTTAGGCTGAATTCGATTGGTGGACGATGTCAAGAACTGACGCGTGGGTGGCTTCTGTACTTTTTATTTAATTTTTTTCTGTGTTGCTAATTGAGACATTAAAATAATCCTCTTACAGAATATCTTACACAGTAGCTTCAATGATTTTATTTTATGTGTTTATTTCTAGAAGTTTTAAACAAAATTCGGATTTTTCCAGTCGTATTGATTAGAAAGAGACGAAGAACTGAGCTAAATTACATAAAAGTTAGTATTTCAGATCTGTTCGTCTTTTCCCACAAATCTATTCAGTTTTCGAATCAAAGAATAACACAAAGAAAATCATCTACATAAAATGTATCACTTCAGAATTCAGTTCCAGTAAAAAATCGTGCAAAACGTTTTGGAAGTAAGTTTACCTGTAAAAATTAATATTCTCAGATAATTCTATTATCCACCACGTAGTGCCAAGGCAGCCATCTTGTCAAAATTCGGAAAATAGGCCAACAACCGTGGGTACCGTATTGGGCACTTTAACCTTTTCATTGAATTTAATTTAATTAAATAAAGTTCAGAAATTTATTATTACTATGCATCTATAAATATATATATCAATTTTGGAGGGAAACTTATTTTTCCTAAAAATGGATTTCGATCTAATGATTTTGAATTAATATTTATTGAATTACATTATTAAATTTTAGACTAATTTCAATTGCTAAATAATATTAGTTATTCTAATACTTATGGTTTCTAATGAAATTGGTTAATTTAATGAAGTAAATCACTGTTGATTTCAACGAACTGTTTCTTAAAATAGGCATTTGTATTTTTCTTTTTAAGTAAATTTATTTCATTGCAATATTAAAAACTTATATATCTGATAGGTTATTAAAAGTGGTCGAAATCAATGGCTACTCATTACAAATCGTTTCAAATAAAACCAAGTTCCTCAAAATTCGTTAATTATTAATTTATCTTGATTAGATTAAACTAAACGACAAAGTGAAGAAGAGAATGTTACAAATTAGACAAACTTTGATTTTCTTTTTTTATCCCAAAATAGTTAATGCCTTTTGAGAAATAAATATGATACCAAAAATTTGAGTTTAAAAGATATTGAAAATGCACTTTAATTGCTTTATTTATAAAAATAAATAAGTTGAAATAGAATAAAACTTGTATTCATTACATCATAGGGTTTATTTTTTTGGTTCTTAATGTTGAAGGTGAAAAAAGATCAGAATGAAGTAGAAAATGGAGGAAACTCCGTCATTAGTCAGTTGCAGGTGTTGTTTAGACGAGGAACCGTTTATTTCTGTCGGTATCTATCAGTTAAATAAACAAGGTTAGTTCCTTTGAACAGGGTCTGCTTCTTTTTATAACTACGTTCCAAATTAAATAAATGTTTCTGACAGAATCAAAACATGCTTAGTCTTAAACTGAAACCAAATTAATTGTATCCAATTAAATTAGTGAACATTAAGTGGGTTTGTCTTTTAAGCGTTCCCAAGATAAAATTAAAAATTTAAAAAATGATGATTAACTGGGATATTTTGGATATTGAACGTTCATTAATTACGTAGTTAATCTTTGTTTCCATTGAATAATTGTTGATTTTTGTAACGCTCTGAATTACAAAAATGGGGCTAAACCCTCGTTTCCAAAGGAAATCACAAGGAAAGAATTTCCCCAAGGAATCAAGAGAGGCACTATCTCCGTTGATTGGTTTTAAATTGTGACATAAAAAACAAATAAGAATAATTATCTTCCTTCGGTGGAAATTTCTTTTGCAGAATTCTTTATAATACTGTGATTTATTAAGAAATAGCGATTTATTAAACTGTTATATTTTTATCATTCTGTTTGGATTTCATATATTTATTATCAGAACTAACATGAATTTTTAATTGCAACTTTGAAAAAACAAGTTGAACTGTGTGTGGCTGTGCTTAATATAAAGTAACAAATGTTGAATGAGTTAAAGGCGGGCGAGCGTCGGGCCGACCCCCCCGACCTCATCTTCGTCCCGTAGGTTACGATCACTGCAGTGGCCTAGGCTGGTTGTGGCATCGCGCGGTCCTCTGATCTGAGTCTTAACTTAACAAATGTTTAATAAAACGAAGTAATTGATAATAAACTAGAGGTTATTAAACTGGAATCAGTTACGTAATTTAAATTTCTCTAATTTTTACAGAATTAAACTCTTTATTCGCTTAAAGAAAAACATATGAAAACTTTAAGATTAAGCAGTGAATCATTTTTTTAAACATTGAATTCAACGAATACTTGTCTAAATTATAGACAAAGGAATTCGATTGTATTTCTACAAATAGAAAGATATTTTGATCTAAAAAGTCATCCAACGTCATAATTGAAATTAATATTTTTCTTTTTTCTTTTTTTGTTGTTGTTTTTTAAACACCAAGAAGCCTCTTTGAACAAATGAAAAAATAGTTCCCTTTTTTGTGTTTATTCTAAAGTTAATAAAAAGTATAGATCCAAATTATAATTATTTATCCTTACCATTTAACGGAGTTAGAGGATTTTTTTTCCTTTCAGAACCAAAAGGACTCAGACAATAGTAACTTGAAAAAGTTTTTAACATATTATTTATTGATCATTTACTTATATTTTCAAATACGCACATATCTTAGGTAATGTTAGTTCGTAAGAGTGAAACACTTTGATTCTCTTACGAGCGGTGTTTCTAGTCTTATTAACACAACGAGAAAGTTCATTACTATTTGCAAATGATTTCCTTTATTTCAAAATTACAGAAAAACTGAGCTGTGATCAAATGATTTAAATAAGTTATTCAAAAAGAAAGATGGTATTATATCAGCTCTGCTTTAAGTGATCCTAGTTTTTATTTTCTTTTAAAATTTACTGATTATGATATTAATAAATAACTTTTTAAAACATTGTAATTTCCTATTTAATAAAATACGATATGTCTTCAAAAAGAAAAAAAAAAGGAAGCTGCTTTTAATAATATAATAATGATAATAATAATAATAATACATTTCAGATATGTTGTGACTGAATTATAAATTAAAATTCGATTACTTTAATAAAATGATAAGTTTATTCAATAAAGCATTGTTTACGAAATTGACCTTTAAAAAAAGACCGAGTCTATTTATTGAATCTGTGTTGATTGAATGAAATGGTTCTTGTGGTAAGAGTTGCTTTAATTCCAATGAAAAACGATCAATATCTCTTCTATTTTGTTGTGATGAGTTTTCTAATGAGTCTCTTGAGGAGGATTCCTTTTTCATTAGGAAATGAAATGATTTCTTATGTCTTGAGGATTCTTTTGAAACGTAACTAATTTATTTCAAGATTTTTTTGTTTCTTCAACAAATGAAACACGAAATATTGTTTAAAAACCTTGAAATTTTATTGTTGAGGCTTTCGTTGATCGTTTCCTTAATAGGACCCAGTGAATTGCTTCTAACCATTGAAGTAACTCCCTTGAATCCATTGTTGTTTTAATCGAAACAATTATCTTTCATGATACAACAACCCAAGACTGATGGTGGGGGTGAGTTGGGTTTTATTTTTATGGAGGAACTTCAACCCCGAAATTCCTAAACCCAAGGTAAAGATCATCTTCTATCTGCCCAGGTTTTATTTATTTATTTATTTTTTATTTTTTGGGCATCCAATTAAGGCGGAGTTTTCGACATTGTTATTTTTGAAATCTAATCGTCATCTCCGATTTTTGCATGGATGTAAACTAATAGTAGATAATGGATCTATTAAAGGGCTTCGAAAAGAAAGCTTTGAAATTCATGTGTCCCGTCGATGATGATGAGAACTTTAGCTGTAGCTAAAACGTTTGGAGATGAGGTCTGTCACCCATAACATGAAAGTGAGTTGAATCCACAAATGAAGAAAGAAAGTGAAGAAAAGAAAAAAAATGCATTCAACTAAAGTAAAATTTTAAAGTTTGTGAATAATTTTATAATGAAGATTTTGAAAAAAAAGAAAAAATAAAGATAGAGAAAAGTGTTTTTTTTTTTTCTTTTTCTTTTATCAAAAACTGTTGGTATTAGGAAGCTGAAATACAGAAGATAAGGAAAATCCCATTCATGTTGAAAAATATCATAAGGTTGAATCAGTAGATAAAAAAAACCGTCAATGGAAGGAAAAGAACTGTTGTCTTATTCTTTTTTCTGTTCTCTTTGTTCCATTTGCAAGTTAATTTTATGCCACTTTTATCCTGTTTTACCCTCGATCTCATTATTAACCTTTACCCTTTTATCCTGTTTTAGAGACGATCTCATTATTAATGTTGATGAATAACACTGAGGAACAAAATAATTTTCCTTTTTTATTTATCACCAAAACTTGACTAAGCCAATCATGTTTTTCCTAATATAAGTATTTTTCCTTTAGGGAAAGGTTCTAAGTCACAAATTGTTATATCATACTATTTTTCTCATATTATATGATATTAAGTAAATAAGGAAAAAGTATATAATAATACAAAATGTCTAATCTAAACAGTGGATGATTTGATATCTCTTTTCTATCATTGAGAGTTTTTTGGGAAGAAATCTCCAAGGAAGTGGGTGTTTGAAGACAACCCTTTAACACTCACTGTATCAACATTGTTTTTCGATTTTCCTAAGAAATGGTGAGAAACAATTTTTAATTATCGCCAAATTCCTTTTTCCACTTCACTTAAATGTTTTTTTAATTTTTTTTTTGTGGACCTTCTCTTATTTCAGAGCTCACGAATATTTCTAATTTGTGAGTGCAGGCATTAGAAATCATGCACAAGAATTGCGAGATTACTTTAGGAATTGTGAGGAAGTTGGTTAACAGGTATCCTAATGGTTTACGAAGAAGAAATGTAGTAGGTTGAGACATTTTCTACGAATGTCTTAATCTTGACAAAAGACATTGTGATAATACCTTCTTACATTACGTCCTAATTTGTATTAATATTAGCTCTTTTCGTTTGTAGTTTAGCACTAAAGCGCACGAATTAAAATCTACGACAAGAGATGATCACAAGGCGCAAAAAATTAAGAAATGCCCACGGTGGTCTTTAATAGGGAGTGACGTCACAAGCAGCTTTAATGACAGCGTGGAATCAAAATGACTCCGGATCACATTCACATGACCAACTGATCCGTCAGAGCAGTCAAAGTCAGAGAATGTTTTAATTTGAGGAAGTGTACAAAACGTACTGGTGGCAGCACCGCTTTGGGGAAAAAAAAACACATACACACAAATCGCCAAAGAGGTTCTTGTTGAGAGAACTACAGTGAACGTTCCAGCCCCATGCCGCTACCCGTGGGGTTGTATTCAGTATGCTGTGCGATCACCCCGCACTATCAGAAGCTCCAGCAACGCTTGAGTCCCACTTCTGAACCAATGCTTTGCGAAGCTTGGAGGTGGTTGGTATTGCGCGATATATCTTTCGATTGCGTCCCAGATATGTTCGGATACAGGTCCGAGGAACAGACTTGCCAATCCATTCGTCGAATATCCTCGTACCCTCCACCAGTCCAGGCCTTGACAGGAAGTCAGTCCCACATGCTTCTCTGTAAAGTCACAAATACTGCTGAAGGAAGTTGTCGCGATATACCTGACTCTTTTTGGGGCTCCTTCGAAGATGTGGAGTGAGGTAGTATTATACTATCTCCATACCAGTCGTGTTCGAGGATGGCCTGCTCCGGAGCTCTCTCCAGTTGAGAATCATTTTACAGACTGAATCTGGACTTCACTGCACCTGTGTTCATGCTGAATGTCCTTTGCATCGGATGGTTTCTAATTGACCAGTGTCAAGGGGATAAACCACGCGGGTCTCCAAGCATACAGTCCTGTCTCATTTAATCGCCCGTATATAGTTATGTTATCGATACAAATGTCCCGTGGCTGCTGTCAGGTCTCTGGCGAGTTCCCAACCTCTGCTCCGGTTGTACCATTCAGCGTGAGATATCGGTCCTCTCTTTACTTGGTGATTCTTCGACGTCCTAAGCGTTGACAAATGTTCCCCTTCTCTTGGAATCTTCTCCACAACTGGATATGACACTGGTCGAAATGTCTAGGCCTGCAACTGTAATTCAACGGTTTCCAGACGTCCAGTGACTATCTTTTGTTTTGTCTATGGATAATAAACTGTAAGCTATCGTTGAAGGAAAATAAAGTTACTCAATACTTTCTATAGTACTTTTTTTTTCTTTTAAAGATTTTATTTTAAAAACTCAAAGAATCAAAAACGAGATTTAAAGCATGCTTGTGGAATTAAGAATAAACATTTCGTCATTGTTTGTTTTGTTACTTGGGTCCAATTTGTAGGAAAGTGAAGAGGGGTTGTAAAATCTTGAAAATCCAAACAAAGAGTTTGTTTCCTTGAGAAGAAAATGAATAACGGAAATGGTTTCTTAATCGTAAGAAGTAGAACAATTAGACTGTCGGAAAAAATTTGTTTTTCCGACTTCGTAGAATTTCTTTTCTCAATAATTTAATAATATTCCAACAATGTAACCTTTTTTGTTTTATTTTTTTGGGAGGGGGTGGAGGGTTCTTCAATTATAAAATCCACTTGAGTTAACCCTTGTAATCTATAATATCATCTTTGACAACTTTGAGGTCACGCCCGACTTCTAAGCCTCCACCCCTAAAAACCCTTGAACAGATGTCGAATTTCTTGTTACTTAGTTGTAGTTAAACCAGCGCCGTAAAAGCTCGAAAAAGTTCGTGGCAAAAGGTTTAAAAACAACGTGAGGATAAGGCTTTGAAGATAGGAAAAATCGCCAAAAAAGTGATAATACAGTCGAGTCCCGATTATCCGAGTTAATGTGGACCAAGACTAACTCGGATAACCGAAAAACTCGGTTAAAGCAAAAATTGTAAATAAAATAAATCTTGTACGTTTAAATGTATATTTTAACAAATACAAAAGTTATACTGATATACCACATGCAATTCATATTGTTACGATAATTAAAGAGTTCTTTTACTTAAAAAAGTCCTTAATTGTTTTTTTGTTATACGCTTTTCTGCAGCAATGTTTCGCCATTTTTTTAAGGATAACAGGATTGCTGGTGTCGCTTCTTCTTGTTGTTCTATGTATTCAATAGCACTTTCGATAGCTTTTAGTCCATCTGTATGGGAGATTTTGATATGTCGATTTTCATCGTCACTGTCTTCATCATCATCGCTAGATTCATTTTCCTTATTGACGATCATTTCATCTGTAATGTCTTGTAATATCTGTTAATGTCTATTAACCTGTAATGTCTATTAATCGATAATCCAACCATCCACTAATAGCAGTGAAATCTTCTCCATCATCGAACATTTTATGAGAGTCCACTGCTTTTGCTTGTAACATAGGCCCTGATATTGGACTTCCCTTCTCTCTCAATTGTGTGAACCACAGAAATAATGATTCTGATGTTTTTTCGAATTCACACTTTTTCGTTGTTTTTCGTAAACTGAAAATGATCTTTTCTGCACACCATTTTTCTAATTCGTTTCTCTTCCTTTTCCAGTCTCCAACCGTAACAACTCTGACACCGAGATCTTTCTTTCATTATTCACCATTATCTATTCTTTGGATTGCTTCTAACTTTGTTTCGACAAAACAATTCGCTTTCTCTTCTACTCATTTCGAATCTGTAGAATTGACTGAATGTACTTTCCATATACACTGGACAATGTGACCAGCCGAAACCATTCCCCGATTCCAGGTATGGGGTCATATCACTAGACGAACGAAGGTTAATTGCGACCAATATTCTGCGAATTCTCTTTCGTTGTCCTGATGTTTGTGAGATCAAGTTCAGATTTTTTTTTTTCTGTAGTTTTAAAAATGGAAAGTATAGAACCAAAAAAAAATCTTAGTAATATTTGATAGCTCGGTGAAAGCGGAAACTCGTATAATCGGGGTTTTACTGTATATATATATATATATCCTGGGCAGAAGAATTTGAATGGCATATATCTATTCGTGATCTATGACCTACGATCGACATTTATCACAAGGTCCCGGGTGGTCATCTGTTCAGGTAGGGGAGAAAGCAACAGCGTTTTTATTTTCTTTGGAAAATAGACTAAAAAAAAAAGGGAGGGGGGGGGGGTTCTAAGTTCCAGTTTCCAGTTGGGACATGTAAACGGTTTCTATCATTTTTTTTCCCACCCCATTTTCACAGTTTTTGTTATAATTTGTGAACCTATTGGAATGTTTGGACTAATTGTTACCAATGATGTTAATATAATGTGTTAACATGTATTAGTGCATTTTCAGCAAAATAAATTCATTATTAAAAGCATTACGTTCAAAATACACAAGTTTCTAGCTTTTTTTTTTTTTCACACCCCTGTAATTTCCATTGAAAATAAAGCAGCAACAAAACCATTTGAAACTAAACGAGTTTGAATCAGTGAGATACGATGAGAAACAACTTTGTTTTGAATAAATTCCGAACATTTCGAATTAACGGAAAATAAAATAATTCTTAAAAATAGAAATAAGAATAACAAGCAATTGACTTAAATAAGGGGATTAAGATCTAAAATGGAATTGAAAACTTTCAATGACAAAAATTTTTCAGTAATTTTTAGATCTCTTATTTAGTTCAGAAATATTTATGTTGAAACCAATTTAAATTGGAGTATTCAATCTAGAACTAGTATTAAAAAACTAAAACTCTAAATTATATATGTTAAATCATATAAAAATATATTTTTCCTATAAAACAACAAGGTTTTTAGACAGTGTCAAAAGCAAAGCGACTCCATAATATGCACAATTGTATAAACAAAATAATTAAAAGCAAGCTCATATAAATGCAAGACCGTTCCTTTATATTTTACAGGCAAGCTGTAATCTAGGGGCCGCTAATACAATGCTTAGGGCATCATTTGGATATGTTAAAGAATTTATGAAACAATACGTTTGTAAATATTAACAATGACGTCCTGTTGGCAATTGTTAGTATTGTTACGTATGAAGCATCAGTATTATTACTGTGTTAATTGTTATCATTATTACTAATACTGCTATGGAAAACGTTAATTTGGGGGGTCAGGGAGTGGTCCTACAGGTCTGATTTTTTTTTTGTTTTTACGTGGTCACCTACGTTTTGATACTGAACACAATAGTAAAGGTTTCATTCTAATATCTCTAACCGTTTGGCCGCTACAGAGTGTGACATACAGACAACACAAAAGCAAGAACAGTTCCCTAAGTTAACTGTAACATGGGACCACTAAAAAAAATTGATGTTTAAAGCTTTTGTAGATTCCTTGTTATGGTATTGAATCTTCATGCTGAAATAAAAAAAAAACAATGAAATAATAGAAATAGATTAATTGAAAACATTAAAACTAATATTCAAAAATTATTAATTTTACACTACTAAAAAAAGAAAAGATATTAGAAAATTACATCATATCCTATTACCTAATGAAAAAATTGTTGATATTCATAAAAAGACATAAAACTCACTGAGCTGCTTTTGGGATTTTTGATACTGAGAATTGAAGACAGACTGTTTCTGGCTTATTAGCCATCATCAGTTGAATTATCCAGTATCTATAGCTTAGTGAAAGCAACAAAAGACAAGAAAACAAAACATTGCGTTTTATATGAAGGGCCATTGTTTTGTTAACTTTTGTTCCTATTTGGTTGTTTTCACTCAGCTACAGATACTGAATAAATTCAGCTGACGATGAAACAGTCTGTCATGAATTCCTGGTATCAAAAGTTCCCAAAGCAGTTGTTCAGTGATTTTAATTTGTGTTGGTTTTTATTCTTTTTCGAATATTAAACCTTTTTATAAACACCATCTACTAATACAAGAAATATGTGGAATAAAATAATTGATTTTGATTTTCCTAAGAATAATTATGGCATGAGAGGGGATAAGGAAAGAATTCTATCTAAACTTTTTAACCAATTACATCCGAATATATTTCAAATTATATCTTTCAAACGATTAAAAATAAAACTTCTATGTTATCTCATTATTAATCCTTCTTATTATATATGTTCAAAATTTATAATTTTACAGTTAATTGTAAATTACTATTAACCTAACTTCAGAATTATGAAACCATTGATTTTGCTGTTATATTTGTTTATTTTTGATTTGTTTTTAATTACTTCGTTTGATTTTTAACTTTTGACTTCTTTGAACAACCTACGACATCTGCTGCACAACCTACAACTGATTTCTTGGTTTGACCTTTGTATTCAGTTTGCAGACAGACGAACGGACAGAGTGAGTTCGTATTTTTTTCAATTTGAGAGCGCTTTCTCGACCTCTAAAGTAAACAAAAAGTAAGAAAGCTTTTTTGCTTTTTTTTTAAGAGATTAATTGAGGATAAGAGATTTAACTATTCAAAGAAAAACAGATATTTGGTTCAGTCTTTCAACCAACTGACTATTTTAGCTCATTTTCCAAACTATTTGCTTCATTTCCTTCTCTAAACTATTTCAAAATTAAAAACAAAAAAATACTGAAATTCAAAAAGAAAAAAAGCTTTTTGAAAATTGTTTCGAAACCAGTTATTCTTTATTTGGTTAAAGAAAATCCTTTACTAATCTAAAGAAGTTTTGAACATTTAGAAAAACATTTAGTAACCATTAAAAAAAAAAAAAAGCTTTTTTAGAAATAATGATATTAATAAGATTACTTTTTTTTCACTTCAATTTTTTTTAATGAATTTTAACGTTTATAATTTATTGCTAGAAACTTCATCTATTTTTGGATAAATGTAGGGATGTCTGTTGGTTCAGTTGTAGGCAATGAACAGACAAGAACTGCTTTCCTTTAGAAAAACAAATCAAGTCACTTTGTAATAAATGAAGTGACTGTTTTGTAGAATTCGTGTGACTCCTTAAATATGTTTTAAACAGAAAGTGGATGATTGGATCTTATTCATTGTTGGCACAGTCGACTCAAAAACACCCCAAATTCTTTCCAATTATTTCTTACCTGGTTTAGCTGCCTAAAACCGGATAATGTGTCCTAAACCGGAAGTCGATTTTAGTAATAGTTCTTGTGATTTTTATGTTTAACTTTTTTAGCGTAGTTTTTCTTTCCCTCCGCAATTCATTGAATGTTGGTCTCTCGAGGGTCAATATCAGGGAATGGCTTAGCTAGAATAAAGACAAGGTTTACCAAAACGAAATTATTAGAAGGATTACAATAGTGTTGTTGTTCTATGGAAAAAGGAAGGTGTTTCAACAATAACTTTTCACGATGAATTCACTCAGAATTTTGTCATTGCACATATCATTTTTCTATTTTTTTTTTTGCAATGACGGTTTTTAAAAATTAAAAGATCCGACCTGTTTCGTCACAATTAGTTAAGTAGCCTAATTTTTATTGTTTTCTGTATCTGCAGAGAGGAGATTTCATTTGTTTGTTAAAATATTTACTCTTTGGTGGATGCTTTCGGTCATGGAAATAAAACAACAGATTCTTCATTAATTCCTCTAAACTTACTTTGAAAGGCGTCTAATAGAAACACCTGTCTGTGTCATTGTTAATATGAAAATACGAAAATATGAAATTCCTTTGGAAAAAAATTCAGTATTCCAAGTACTGTGTTGATTTGAAAGTCATTTCAACTACAATTTCAATTAAAATTTCAACTACGTTTCAGCTACTTGGTTTACTGCTCGATTACACTAAATTTTGTTGTTTCTTTTGCTCGTGGGACAATCGAAACGGGAAAGCGATTACATCCACTTTGTGGGTGGGTACAGTGTAGTCATTTACCGCTACAAAGAAAAATATTGCCCAACCCCCACTGGTCAACCCTGAAATATAAATAAATAAATAAATAAATAAATAAATAAATATATTTAAGAAAACGTTTTAGGCTATGGATGAAAATGATTTGCTTATTTGAAGGAAAACTTCCCTAGAATAATTGATGCTAAATTAAAGAAAACATTTTTATGGGCTTTCAAATAAGAGATTTGATTCGAGATGGAAAGTTAGGAGATCTGGTAAATCAGTTTAAAAAAAACAGCTTTGGAGGAAAAGAGAAGGTTTTTTAGAAATTGTAAAGCAGAGAACTGGCGTGACTGAATGATTGCATTGATTATGGGATGTATTGTCTTTCTACAAATTCATTTCTTAAGACTCTCACTTGGATTTCTTCGTTTGATTCTAAGGATTCTCACTTTGAGAATCTTAGTGCTGTCAGTGATGAACGTGGCGAGCGATTTCACCAAGACATGACCAAGAAATATTAGGCTAATTGAAATCCTTGCTGACTACTATTTGAGAGGGATAAAGATGCTGCTAAGTATTCTTTGTTTTGATCACCAACTGTTACTTTTTAGGATAAATAGTATAACAAGTGTACGTAAATGTAGATTTTATTTTTAAGATTTAACTTGTGTACCACTTATCCTTGTGTCACAGAAAAAAGAAAAAAAGAAACCTGTTAAAATATTTGAATTGAGAGGAAGACGTTAGGATCAGATGAGGATCTCCTTAGGATTTCATTTGTGGCAAAATTAAACTTTATTTTATAACAAAGTGTTATTAGGCTATTAAATGTTTTCTTAATAAATAAAAATGCATTCTTTTAAAATTCAAGTATTTTTATAGAAAATAAATTAAAGAAAAAAGTGGGTAAGTTGAATTTCTATTGGTTTCAGAATTCTTTCAGTCAATAAAAGAATTTGATTCTAGAATTGGATGGAAGTTTCGTTCAAGGTCAGACTCGATCTAACAGAAGAACCCAAATCGATTTCACTAAAGAGTTTTTTACTCTTTTAGATTCGACTGAGGTTTTACTGACAAAGAAACGAATTCGAAGATAGTTTAATCGACGGTTTACATTCATTTCATTTGAAACTATGAATTTTCTTTTTGAAGAACATCTCGTTTAATTCTGACAAAAAAATACACCTTGTTAGGAGTATTTGAAGATAGGAGTTAAGTTCGTTTTCGAAAAACCCAAAATGTCACAAGATATTCTTTCGAAATACTGTTTTTTTTTTCTTCCTAAATTCCTTGTCACTAATCATGTATCCATGGAATTTATCATCCAATTTTTTTCTGAAATATAAAGTTTTATAAAAATTATAAAATATGTTTTCCTGTGTGTTCTTGTCTGTTTTCTATTTCTATTAAAATTAACTTTGGATGCGATTTTTTGATTTCGGACAAAAATATGAACCTTAGACTATTTATTATAAAGAAATATTATACCAAATCAAAGATTTTAAATACAAATAGAAAATAAACGGAAAGGTGATTAATTCTTCATAATAAAAGTGTGTCTTCGCCTGATTGACAATAACTCGTGATTATCCTCTTGATGAGCTTCTCTTTTAATTACCCTTGACCTTCCAATAATGAATCAGACCTTTTTTACACTTTCCAACACAGATTTTTCTGTGATGAAATAAAAACATCTGAAGTTTTTGGAAAGGAAAAAAAAAACAGTAACTGTAGAAGAATTCAAAAATAAAAACAACCAATAAACAAAAGAATTATTGAATAAAGTAAACAAGAAAGTAAACAAAAGAATTAATTGTCAAATTATTCTTTTCTTTAGGGAATAAATATTTGAGAAAATCTTTTCTTGTTTCAAATTTGAAATTAATATTTTTTTATTTAAATATTATTGCTTTACTTCATAGACTTCAAAATCAAATGAAGATAAACAAATTCTACACTTTGAATTTCTACATTAAATCTATTTTAAATAGGAAGGAAAAATGTCTGAAACATTTCAAAATAATTTCCTGTTATGAGAAGAATCTATTTCCCCCCCCCCCCTTTTAAATGACTTCTTTTTTTTTTAGTAAGTAATTTTATTTTGAGCCCTTAAATACACGTATTTGACACCTGGGCAATTAAATTTTACAAATAAATTACGTAGCAATTTTGTTTTCTTGTAATATTAATCTAATTTATCATATTGTTTTTTATTCTCTATTTCTTTTTAATTCTACAAAATTTGCAGTAAACAGACATAAATTTTTATTATAAAATTCTTTTTTTAAATAATCTGTTTTTTATTTTGATTTAAGCAATGTTTTAATATTTTGACCTTTCATTTTTATTAACTTAAAATATTCCAAAATCCTATGAGTCACAGTTTCCTTTCCTTCATTACTAAATTTGTAGATTTTCTCTTCTTCTTGTTCCCACATTTATCTCCTTTAAAGCACTTTAGTTTTACGGTAGAAATTCCGAATAAATTCATTCTTTTGATTGTATTATTGTATTCTGCCCTTTGGCAGAAAACTAGAATAAATATCTAGTTAATATATATATAGTTAATATATAAAAACATTATATTTAGATTCCTTTATTTTCTGCTAATTTTTAATCCCAACTTGCTTTACATACTTCTGAAATACGTTTCCTCTATTTAATCATTTCTGAAATTTAGATCTAAGTCTTTTTATTCAGAGAAACCTAATTTATTTCATCTTTTTGTCTTGACATGCATTTTTATATTCACACCATTTTTGGTTTGTCTTTGCAATTCATTCAACAAATGAAAAGAATATCTATTTTCATTCATATTTTTAATAAATAAATTATACTTTCATCAGATAAATTAACTACGCCTGTTTCTGCAGTTACAATGTAATTATAATCCAAATTTAGGATAAATTTCAAATATCTTTGTTTTGCTCCAAAATCATTCCCAGAACCATAAGATATTAAAGGTTTAACTAATGTTTGTTAATTTTCTTTTTCTAATTCCCTTTCAATTGAGTACAACTTTAAGAGCTGTTATAACTTTTCATTTTCAGTGACCTCCATTAGATCTGAAATTAACCCAAATATATAAATTTCGAACGTCCCTCGATTCCACATTCATTTACCGTTTTTTTTTTTTTTATCCGTTTTTAAATAGGATTATTTTAGTTTTATTTAATTCCAGTTTTTTTAAGCATTTTTCTTTATTACATCAATCATTTCTTGTAAATCTTTACTATCTGTTGCAATTAGAGCCTAACTGTGGTTGAAATTTTTTGTTTTCCCTGCTACCATTCCACCCACATTATATTTTTTCAAATCGTCCCCAATTTCTTCTGTAGATCTGAGCTTAAAGGGCAGCCTTGTCTAATCCCTGTTTTCGTAATAAAAATATCAGATAATTCATTTCACTTATATAAAGAACTTTTAATAATTTTATTAATATTTTCTATGCTTTTAAATTTTTCTGTATCAACGATACCAGCATTTTTGTCAAAGCAGTTGTAAATCTAAAAATAGTAAATATAGTTTTTTTTTTCCTTTTTTTGACTTAATTGAATCATTTGTGTTTAATGTGAAAATATGATCAATTGTTAAGTATTTTTTTCCAACACAGCATATCTTCTTGTACCAATTTTCTAAATCTTAATTTAAACTCAAGTCCATCATTCGCTTTGATTTCATTCGAGCTGTTGGGGAAATTCCGATGGAAAACTATCAAATAGAGAAGTAACCTTTTAAACTCCAATAGGTTTATTTACTCTGGAAAGAATAAAGAAAATTTTGAAAACGATTTTGGTTTCTTCAAAGGAAGACTCAAGAAGAAATAACTTTTAGTAAATTCTCTTTTATTTCCATTTTTCTTTTCTTCAACATCAATTTATGCAAATTAACAAATTCATTTGAATCCTCGGGTTATTCCATGTCAAGTCATCCAGGCCATGTCACCCACTACCTAGTTGAGAACTGAGATTTTGTGTACTGCTATTATACTTAATTTCATGAACTTTTGCCAATTTTTATTGCTTTGTATACATTCTGTTGGTAATAATAGCAGAAAGTTTGATGCAATTTGGTACTTCAAAGCGAATTGTGAAAATTTGAAAATTGGCTGCAGTTTTTAAATGGAAACAAGTAGGATGACAATTTTTTCCCTGAATATGCGTTGTGACATGTAGTTTATGAAAACATAAAAGAATTGGCCGTATAAAAAATTTTTTTAATTGTTTTATAATTTTTTTTGTTTTTTTTTTGGTTAATTTTAAAAAAAAATTTGGACACTTGCTCTACTCTGAAAATCCTTGAAAAAATTAGGAAGTGATTTACAAATAGTAAAGTTTTGTCACAAAAAAAATCATTTTGTAGAAATGAATTGTTCTTACCAAAAAAAAATCGTGAAAGAATTGGCCAAAAAAAATTTTGTAGTTTAATGTTTTTTTGGTTAAATTTCTAAAAAAAAATTTGGATACTTGCCCCCATCTGAAAATCCTTGAAAAAATTAGAAAGTGATTTACAAATAGTAAAGTTTCATCACAAAAAAAATCAGTTTTGAGAAATGAATTGTTCTTACCAAAAATAAATCGTGAAAGAATTGGCCATATAAAATTTTGTAGATTAATTTTTTTTTGGTTAAATTTCTAAAAAAAAATTTGGACACTTGCCCCCCTCTGAAAATCATTGAAAAAATTACAAAGTGATTTACAAATAGTAAAGTTTCCTCACAAAAAAAAAAAAAAAAATCAGTTTTGAGAAATGAATGGTACTCTTAAAAAAAAATTCGTGAAAGAATTGGCCAAATAAAATTTTGTTGATTAATTTTTTTTGTAAAATTAAAAAATTAGAAACTGATCTGCAAATAGTAAATTTGCTTCACAAAAAAAAATCAATTTTGAGAAATGAATGGTACTTACAAAAAAAAAATTCATCTTGAATTTTGAAAACATTTTCATTCAGCCATTAACATTCCCAAAATATCACAATAATAGAAATACTGTTAACTACTCAAGAAACATTAACAACATAAGTGAGCATAAAAATATACAAATGTAAAAAAAATTGCAATATAAAACAAAACTACAAACTATAAAATATACTCGTACATTATATAAGATATGTATCTGCATTCAAGTTCATTTGGAAATATATATATGACAAGATGCTTTAATGCTTCACATTTAATATTTTTTTGTATGAGGACCACTTTTCTTCCACAAATCTAGAAGACTTTTTGTTTAGAGAATAAGTATGGCCTGTTGATGTGGTGATTTCAACTTCAAATAGAATATGTGAGAATGGGACATCATTATCAGGCCAATAGAAGGACGGGGATGGTCCATGAGGATGCATGAACCTTACTGTAACATCTCCTTCTACACCATTCACTTTCTCAACAATCCCCAGATACCAAGAAGAGTCATATACAAATGCAACATAGCAGTTGGGCTGCACAGAGCATAATGGCATCAGTGGCGGAAGTGCAGAGAAATCATGAATGATACTAAAATCAGTATCATAGCTTAGCCTTTTTGCTCCAATCTTGGTTGGTGATAGTGGTATAATGTAATGCATAGATCGTGTTCCAGGAACAGTTTTTGCACTTTCAAAGCGTGGGAAAGAAAATTTCTGACGTGAACCATTTCATCTTTTGAAACAGAGAACTGAAATGCCTTGTAGGTTTTCCCGACAGAATTCAAATACCTGCGATGCAGTAAGTATTTGATCTTTATATAGTTTTTGCAAACTTGATTTTGTGACGTCTTTTGACAGTGCCACCAATACCATCGCAGGGAGATTTGCCATGGCTGGTTGCAAAAAAAAGACCAGCTGCACTTTATATTGAAATCGTGATCATGGTAGCAGATATTTCTGAAATTCTTACAATTTTTATATTGTGCAGCACATCCGTCAGAGAAATATTCAGCATAAGCAAGTGGAATTTCAGGAAATTCAAACTTCAAAAAATTCAATACAGTCTTCTGAGTCTGATACACAAGGGCCACATCATGTTCTAGATCATCAGAAATGATACAAAAATTTTTTGCTTGCAACTGTTGATCTTTTTTGTAATATATAACAACAGTGTGAAGAGTGCAGCTACCATTGTTCCAATGGTACCCCTGTACTTCATCTTGAACAACAAAATGGAGATTTTCACTGAAATCCATTAAAATTAACACTGATCCTTCATCAAGTGTTTCTTTCTTCATTTTCAGATAATCAGACTGTGATTGAGCAATAAAAGAGTGTGGAGTAAGTGTTTCAATTTTCTTAATTAGTGTGTCGCAGAATTCTGATAGAGTGGTGATTTGAACATTTAAAGTCATTCTATCAGTTGATACCCATTGACTGTACTGAACCATCAGATCAGGATCGTAGTCTTCTATTTCATTTTTTAAATGTGTTTGAAGTAAAGAACTGGGAAGGGGGGGGGGGGGCATTTTTTGCACAGAAGGAGCATACAGGC
>JAFIDM010000003.1:69901629-69912080 GCA_023159025.1 Thereuonema tuberculata
CATGAAAGAACATTGCAATTGTTTCCCTCAGGCGTTGTTTCTGAATTGGAACCTAAAATACTTGCACCAAAGCCTACTTGTAAGCTCTATTTGGCTGACGACGTGAACCTAATTTTCAAATTGCAAAAGGGAACTGATAGGAAACTGCACCCACCATGTTATGGATTCAAGTTCAATTCTCTCAAGTCTTTAAAAATTCAACCGTACTATCTACTTGTCAGTTTTGGTATCGTATCACTTTTCACCAAAGTTCCAAATTCAGGATAGTTTGATCGTCTGAGAGCCACGAATAGATCTGATTCTTCCTTGTCAACTATCCAGCGACACATCACAAGGGAACCACCCTTCCAGCCTAACATAGACGACTTTGCATTGTAGATGCCCCTTCTGTTTTGTTCCTGTACACCTCAACATTGTTGGCTGCGTTTGCAGTGGTATCAGCAGAGAGCAACGTGGAATGCCACGGACTCGCGGCGTATCGTGTTTAGTGACAAATCCCGCTTATTTGTGCAAACGGATGACCACCGAGTCAGGGGTTAGAGGACCACAGGTGAGCGCCACAATCCCAACGTCACTTTACAAGAGTGATGGTCTGAGATGCCATCACATATGACAGTCGTTCGTCACTGGTAGTATTACGAGGGATATTGACAGCCCAGCAGTACGTTCAAGAGATTCTACGCCTCCATGTGCTGCCTTACCTGGCTGGGTGCCCAGGAACAATTTTCCAATAAGATAACGCTCATCCGCCCACAGCTAATGTTCATAGGACTGTCTATGTCATGTCACGACACTTCCTTGACCTGCCCGCTCGCCTGATTTGTCGCCAATCGAGCATGTCTTGGATCAGATGAAACGACAACTGTCGCCATGTAGCAGTGTTCGTGGTGTGAAGCGTTATTTGCAAGAACAGCGGGCAAATCTGCCGCAAGACTACATACGGCGCAAAGTGGGCCCGATTCAGTAATCATGGTGCAAAATCCTCCCGTCCCTATTATTGGGAGTACCAGCCTGAAATTTGGTTTACAGGGGTTTTCGAGGTCGCCAATTTCGAATCTGACATCCTTTGTCCAAAATTCAAAATGGCGGATCCAATATGGCGACCGCCTTTTGGTAATTTTCTACTAATTACTTGAAATTTATTATTTGTAGATACTTTTGAAATTACTGTTGCATGTTTTCTTATTCGAATGTAATTACTTATGTAGAATTAGTTTTATATTACTTTTAACTTATATAAGTGATAAAAGTGATATAAAACCAATTACCCACAACCAGTTTTGCACTCCAGGATTAGAATTTATACTAAAAGTTAAATTATATTTCCTTAATATAAAGGGAAGTAAGGAAAGGTTTGTGGAGACCTTGTTTTCATCTGTAGTTAGAAAATAATACAATTAATGTTTTTTTTATTATACCCTTCAGAAATAATATTGCTTAGGCAACCAATTTCCATGGTGCAATAGCCCAGGAAAAAGACTTTCATCATCAGGGCAAGACAATTTTTTTTTCGTTTTTTGGTTTTAATTTGAAGTTTTATTTTATATTAGAGATATGAATAAATGTACTAATTGTAATCTTATATTCACATTTATAAAAATCTAAAAAAATCAATTCACTCGGTATAAAATAATGTTTTCTTTAAAAATCGGATTCATCAGATGTTTCTTCACAAATACTTTACTGTCATCGTCATTAACTTCATCTTCATAGTCTTCACTATTTTTTGAGGAAATAAATAATTAAATGTTGTAAGTCTTTTTTTTATTCCATCTGCAAGCTTTCGCACACTTTTGTTTGGCAGTGGGCGAGCTGAAGATATTACTGGGTCTGAAGACAGTAACAGTCTTCAAAATAAATCACGATATTGAGACTTCTGCTTGATTTTCTACTGAAAAATTGGCGATAGTTCCGGATATCTTTGTTCCTGGCTTCCTGGGCCTCCTCAGACAATTGTCCAAGTGGTAAAATTGCATTCCTTATAACTAAGCTGTGTGATAAGACTTTGTGAACAGTAGGTGTTAATTCGTACCTGCTGTACATTTTCTTGAAGTGAGTTAAAGTCCTGTGCAATATGTTTCAAATTATTCAATATTAACATCACTTCCACTAGATAACACTAATAATATTACTGAAAACCTTTTAATAAACTCCTCCTCTATTCCTGAAGATTTGGATGCTGTACTAGGATCAGCCAAAAATCTTCTAGCTGTATTCCCATCAGTAGTAGAGCCATAACCTTGCTTTGGATGATCTGGATTAATATGCATATTTTGTTTTAAATTCTGAAGCACTATCTCTTTCTTCTGCTTCACTTCAGAATCGTTTTGGTCTCCACTGTTTTTTGTTTTTGTACCTGTAATAATAAACAAACAAGTAAATTATCTCAAGATTAAATATTAACGTGCTATATTAAAATTAACACATTGCCAACTATATTAGCACTTAAAGAATTCAACGAGAAATAAGACAATTACATATAAATATAAACCACAACGATGTACGTTTCAGAATCCCGTAATAGATTCTATTTTCAAGTAAACAAAAGAAAAAGAAAAATAAACGACCTGGATTAAGGCCTATAACAGCGACGTTTCCACTCTACACCCTAGCGGTCAGATTAGAAAACATGGGGAATATTAAATGTAAAAACCTTTTAACACAATAGGTTCTTTTTTAAATAAAAAAAGTGCCAAATGCTCTAATGAGGACAAATTGAAATTGCGGGGTACTATCTATGGTATTAAATGTTTATCACACGATGGTGAAGCCAAGGATTGCATTTACGTAGGAAATTCTGAACGTGAGTTAGGTGTACGAGTGAACTAACACGTAGGAGCAGTCAAAAGCAACAATGAAAACTACAGCACCGTAAAACACTGTAAAAGCACGGGACATCGATTAAATTCTGAAAATGTGATTGCTTTTGGTAAACGTAAATTGAAATACCTACGAGAATTCTACGAATCATGTATCATTAGAACGGTTGAGAGTTACAATCAGGACCTGTCTACCAAAAATATGCTTGAATATGGTCTATAGTCCTGTATTATAGTGTTTTTACATTTAATATTCCCCATGTTTTCTAATCTGGCCGCTAGGGTGTAGAGTGGAAACGTCGCTGTTATAGGCCTTAATCCAGGTCGTTTATTTTTCTTTTGTTTACTTGAAAATAGAATCTATTACGGGATTCTGAAACGTACGTCGTTGTGGTTTATATTTATATGTAATTGTCTTATTTTTCGTTGAATTCTTTAAGTGCTAATATAGTTGGCAATATGTTAAGTAAATTATCTATTTCACCCCCTGTAAAATATTTTTTATCAAAAACAAATTGTATACATACCCAGTCGATAAGAAATAGCCATAACGAATTCTTAAAATCGAATGTAGGCATGGAGGGGCAAAATGCCAAATTTCAAGGCAGCTTCAACTGCAGGCTTAGACTGAGTCCATGATGATGATCCTCTCCCTGTTTGCTTACAGATGGACACTGTACTATACTAGTGCCTATCAGGGCACACAAAGCTTTGTCGTTAATCATCATCAGTTGCAAAGAAAAGCTTATTTCTGCTGATTCAATCTTCAATGGCTGCAAATCATCAATTTGTTTTTGGATATGTTGTTCTTCTGATGTGATGGCTTCGTTGGTTTCCTTAATGAACTGAAGCCTTATGGGTTGACAAAAACGTGTAGAGCTTGGGCGTAGATTTTTCCAAACTTCACTTTTTCTCCTATCAATTTTAAGGGAACAAGTGATGTAATGAACACGCTTTCATCGCTGAATTCATCATGCTCCCAACCTTGCTTATATATATAGATTGTTCAGATGATCCATCAAATCCCTATTTGCATATCAAATCAAATGTACCATGAAGACTTTCTAGAAATGTTTCGATAATCCTGCTAATCGAGTGGTCCAGCAAATCCTGTAATGGAACTTCACAGTTCACTTCCGAGCATTGGATGTTTTTTTGGGATAAGTCAGTTGTTTTGCCTGTACTAATTTATTATAACTAGGATAAATGTCGGCTTGTTTCTCTTTTGAAGAAATCATATTAAATTATAAGATTTTTTTGAATAACTTTGCTTCAATGAGAAGAGATAAGGTTTCTTCTGGTGAAAAGGATATGTATTGTTTCTCCCCTCTCTTTAATTTATTAAACATATTTTTTAAAGATGCCGGGCTAGTGCTTCCAAAAAAATTGATACAAGTTGATCCTGCTCGGTTGCCCCTTCTTCTAAGACGTGTAGATAAAATTCTGGCAGCTTCAGGAGTGGTTATATGATCCGCTTCACTCGTTAATTTTTTTATTTTTTTGTACGTTCACGTGCTTCAAAAAACTTTCTTTGGGCGACCACGTTTTCTGGAGCTGGACTGGGCAACAGCGACATTCGCACCACTAGGCTGTGGAGTGGCAGGAAAATTAATTCTACGTCTAACCATGACGAGTTAGCTTGTTCAAATCCGGATTTTGTACGATTAGATTTTTTCCATATTTCAACATATTTTTTAAAAAAACTCGTATAAAACGTTTTTTAATTCGTCTTCTTTAGGTAAGTAATATTCATTTAGCGCCCGGTTATAAAAGACTTCAAATGTTTTTGAAGCAGACATCAGAACTCCAAAATGTCTTCTTGTCGGCATGTCTTGAATTATCTGAAACAAAAACCAGTAATTGTACATTTCGATTTCCTAATACAAACAATTAATGTGAATTCAACTTTCTAAGCCAGGAATAACTTATAAGGCGTTCATTAAAAATGCGGTGAAAAAATTTGAAATAGACTTAACTCATCAAAACGAAATTTGTTCTCAAATACTTTGTTCTCTCTACAACTGAACACTAGCACTGCAGTAAATGTTTAGGAGATAGATGGCAATCTCAAAATGACTGTTTTGGAGGGGTTGAGTGAACAAAAGTTGAAGAGGGGGAGGGTGCAATGACCTCCAGCCCTTCCAAAGGCGGTTAAGTGAGGCAATGGATTTTCTTACTCTTTCTGCTCTGTACCCTCTGGTGGCAGATTGTAACAGGTAAACTTGATGAATAATGTTACAGCTATCTATAGTCTACTAATCGGCATAAATAACTGCTTGGCCTTTTGTAGCGTTTTTGTTTAAAACATTCCCTTTGAAATATTACTAAAAAAAACAGGTCTAACTTTAGAAGTATGTCATTTCTTTAAATATTGAGATATGACATATGTTTACAGATAATTATGTAGGGCATTTCATGTAGTTTAAAAATATACTAAGTGATCTCAGCTGCGGAAAATCACGCCATAGAAGTAAAGTCAGATGTACGAGAGAAGAATACTGTCGGAGTGGAAACCATAAAAGTTGTCATGTTTGATCAATTACAATGGTAATACAGTGGCATTAAAATTTAAAAACTACTTGTATACATTCCTATCAGATTCTATAGAACAATTTAAGAAAGATTTGAAATAAAAAAAAAAAAAAAGCTCGATTTTCTGATTTTTGTACCATGATTACTGAATCGGGCTCACTGTGCGGCGTCTGTTTGACTTTATGCCCGACCATTTCACCACATATATCCAGGCTCGAGGTGGTCCAACGAGGTACTAAAGTGACCTTATTGTATTTATCGCAGCTCCTGCTCCTGTGATATTGTAATCACTCCAGTCCGTTGTCTCTTTCATCACAATAATAAAATTTCATTTGAATCCGACGCTTTCTTCGTGGTGCGCAGTTTTTTGTCAATGAGTCTATATTGGTTTTTAGCTCAAATGTTACAGCTCAAAATACAACCATAAATATTTAAAGAATTATGTTAGTGTTTCATAGAATCCACAAATGATTGTTTTATTGAGTTTTTAATTTAATGCATTAAACTAAGTAATGTTTAATTTGATTAGAAACTACTTGAATTTCATAAATTAACTTATATTTAATTTTCTATTATCATTTGTTTTATTGCCAAAGATATTTTATTTAACTTTGATTAGAAAAAGAAAAATCACTGTAAAATACCATTGGGAAAAAAAAATGTTTTTGATTCGATTAAGTAATTTAATAGAAAAAGAAATACTTTAATAGTTTAGGATTAGAAATATTTCCATACGTATATTAGAATAAGATCTTAATTAGAAAGTTAAATAACCTTTTTAACTATTAATGAAAAGTAAATTCTCTTATTACTTCACTTATTAATTATAATTATACTTTCAGTGTATTTCGTTTATTTTGCACAATTAACACCAGGAAAGAAAAAAAAAGTGCAATAAATATGTATATTATTTTAATTTTAAATTCTGAAAATTAAACCAGTTCAACATTCGATTGCGTTTAGGAAATTTCTTCTGATTTTAGGATTTTTTTGGTGTTTGTTTTAAATCTTTTTCTTTCTAATATTCGTGATAATTTTACACTAATAGATTGTCTTTTGCTCTTGATGAAATGTCTTTGCAGATTCTAGGGTTTTTCCGATTAATCCAAAATGCATCAGTGGTTTAATGACTTCCGGTCTACCCTTTCGCACAACATTTCCGTTTGACTGCGGAAAGATTTGATTGCGGAAAAACAAAACAAATTTAATCACGAATCAAATGATTTCTCACATATTTTGGATTTTTAAGTGTAAATTTTCGTTATGTAAAAAATAATAGAATATCTTTATTGAAAATCCTAAGGAAAAGATACAGGAGTCGTCTGCTACTGATATGATCCTCAACTATTTATTCCAAAATCTTTAGTTTTTGAAATTTAAACTTCGAAAGAGTGATTTTTTTTAATTATTATGATTTATTCTTAGCTACGTTTATTTAGTTTCTAAGATATTAATGGATGGTTGATGTTAAGTTCACGACAATATTTCTAAGATTTGAAATGTGAATGTTTTGTCTGAATAATATTTTGTTCCCGACTGAGAGTGATTCCAATTTCAAAAGGTGGCGGTGCTGTTGTCAAGCCATAACGTGTTGGAGTAACGCCATGTTTTCAAGATGGCGTTGGTTGGAGACCTCGTTACTTCCTTCTTCGTCATGATTTTAATTTGAATATGCATTCGTTATTGAACTGAGTGCTTTTTCTTTCAATACCGAAGACGGCCACAAGTTTTTTTTGACTGAAATCTATCGTTCCAATTTGAATAATTATTAAATTTTATTATTTCAGTCTCTGTGAGTTTCAGTGTGTTATTACAATTTGTTGGTTTGTTCCCTTTCAAAAAAAAAAAGGAAAATACGGACGAAAAAGCCTTTTTTTTTCCAGTAACTTCATCTGTGTCTCAGAAGCGGTCGTGGCAATCGGAAATAAAATTATCATTAAGACAATTTGTTTCGTAAGTTTTTGTTTGGATTACCTAAATGTTAAAAATGTCTGTCCGTGGATGCGTGTCTGCGTATATGTATCTGACAAGGGACTGGTTAGGTTTGACAGGTCGAAACCTCTCTTGAAAATTTTATAATTTATTCAGGACCTCAAGTTGTTATAGTATATCAAATTTTAGCTGCCGATACTCACTGGAAGGGTGTTACAAATTGCTGAAGTTACAAGAAATAGTGATAATATGTCATCACTCTTTGCGAGCCACTCATGACGTCACCCTATCTCCCGTTGGCGGCCGAGCATTCAATGTCAGACAAAACGGATGGCGCGGCAGAGCAAAACACTTAATTTTGAAATAAATACTACTATAATTAGTGTTTATAAAATGAAAGCAATAACCGAAAAGTGTGGCTATATTTGTATTTTAAAAGAAAAAGAACTAAAGAAAAAGTATTTCAATTAATAAATTGAAGAAAAATTAATGTAATGCTACTTGTAAAATATTGGCGTGTCATAAATATAATTACAAATGACAATAAATCGAATAATAACTAAATCTTTAATATTCTCAAGCGTTGAGTAGATTTTGGTGATTCTAACCCCTGTTTAAGGTCATTTTACAATAAGGACCATATAATATTCTTTTTATGTAGCTAATTTACATGAAATTTTATATTTTGAAAGTTTACAATTGAGCATGTGTATTAATTAATGTGAAAAATGCGTAAAGTCGATTTTTGGGAACAATTAATTGAACAAAACTGTAATTCCTAAATCCACTAATTGACTCCCTATTACTATATCCTAAAGAGTAGTTAAGACTGTAGTAGTATTGTTTTATTTTTTGATTTCTGTCCAATATCATTGTCAATATTTTAAAATTAGAAAAAAAATCACATATTCCATAAAATATTCAGTAATGAATTTTCTAGAAGCTGTAAATAAGTAAAAATTAAATTATCACTTATTATCTAAGTTTTATTATCTGAGAAAGACTAAAGTAATAAACGTATTTACAAAGGTTAAAAACTATTTATCTTTTTTGTAAAATTTAATAATGAATCGCATTCATTTTAACGTTCTTTGGCGGATTTTCAAAAACCTGTTTCATAAATAGAGAGTCTGTTTCTGATAAGTTGCAGAATATCTTTTATTTTAGTTTTCTTAAGCCAATACTGGCAGCTCTCACAAAAACTTTATTGCTTGAAGATTATTAATAGGTTTTGGATAATCCACAGTCACCATTGTTTCTTAAATTAGGTTTATAGGAAAGAATGATTATCATAATTCCGCTTTTGTACCCTGGAGTGATGGCATAAGGTATTGTCATCTCAGTTTTCTTGATATTTAATAATGAAATAATTGGTAGTACAGTATTGGCCCGAATATAGCACGACCTCGAATATAACACGACCCCCAATTTTTCGAAATCATTTCAAGAAAAATCAAAAAATCAAAAGAAAATTAAAATGTAGGCTACAAGCAATTTTTATTTACACTACAATGACTGAATAACCTAAAATTTCATTTATGTGTAGAGTATTATACGTTCTTTCATCTAGCGGCACGTAGAGGATTTTCGGGATATTATTCTAACGGAAATCCTCAGGAACGCAGAATGAAGTTAGTTGTATAGTAAAAATTACAATAATCGTAAAAATAATCGTAAATTATGTTGATTAAATAAATGAGAAACGAAGCTGAACTAGCAGACAGCTGATAAGAGCGCGGCGCGGGAGGAAATGCGCGGAAGGCGATGCGCGGGAGTTATATTGCAGATGGTCTACGTTCAGGCGCTATTTAAAATGCAAGACTGCGAAAATAAACCGAGTGCTGAGATTGTATTTTCGGAAAAAAAACTCACGCTTTATTCGGGCCAATGCGGTAATTGAACATGTTTTTTTATCGTGTTTTCACTACAAGAAAAATGGAAACAAAATTACAAAACTGTTCTCGAACAAGAACATCTGCTTGATGATGATTTGCTTAATGACGAAACTGTATAAAAAGAAACTGTTTGACTCCATCTTCGAACAGATTGGGACAATACTCTAGATACTGAAAGGGATTCGGACTCTTTTGCTGTTAAAGGATTATTAATGGGTCACTTTTAGTACAGGAACGATTCTGTTAAATAATTTAAAAAATAATTAACATCAAATTTCCTACATCAATCCTTTGAATAAATTAAATGAAAATCTCAAAATATTATTAATAAAACATCTTCATAAAACGATATTTCGAAACTATTTGCTATTTTCTTCTTCAGGTTAAAAATAAATAAAAAGAGAAGAACATCTTGTGTTCCTTCTCTAAAACATATAAAGAAACATTAAAATATAGAATGATGACAAAAACATTATTTGTAAACTGTAGTGATAGTGAATGAAATGAATTTTGATAACGTTCAACTGTTAAAAATAACTGTAGTTTACTGTTTTAAAATAGTGTTTGTCATCATTCTATATTATCAACTATGTCATTTTTTGAGCCTGAGTGTGTATTCAGTGACTTCAGCGCTTTTGATTGGAGTTCTTTCGTTGAAGTCTGATGAAATTTTATTTTGAAGGAAGATTTCCTCAATATTTGCTAAAAATTCCTTTCCCGGAAACTCCTTTATTTTTCTAAGGAACTGTTTTTCACTCAATAAGAGTCCTTCTATTTCTTATCATTTCGTAATCAGAAATTTTTGTCTAAGAATACAGCCAACGACTTTAATGGTTTTATTTTCCGGTTTTAGCTGAAATTTGAAACATGTCTTCGTTTGTGTTGAATTTTAAGTTGTAATTTAATATCTGGGATAGAAATAACATTGATTGTTGTTATTACTGTGAGTCATCAAAACACTCGTCTCCTCTTTCACTTCGTTTCATTGGGATAAGTAAGATTAGATAATTCTAGTTTCAACTCTGGCTCTCTTTAATTTCACGAAATGAAACCAAATCTATTTCTCTATTTCTTCTTTATTTGTTCATTCGCGCATTGGAACAGAAACTCCAGCGTCTTTTTAGAAATGGACTTCTGTTGTTCACCTACTGTTGAACTATTCTTGATTTCATATTTTGAAGTGTTTGACATAGAGATGTCTTATTTCTGAAAAAACAAAAACCAACTCTTTTATACTGTTTAGTCAAAGAATAGAGTAGGGAATGACGTCATT
>JAFIDM010000003.1:69923380-69945917 GCA_023159025.1 Thereuonema tuberculata
TAATTTCACAATTTCTTTACTTTAATTTCTTTTACTATAATTTCTTTTACTATAATTTCTTTACTTTAATTTCACAATTTCTTTTATTCTTTTATTTTCCATTAATGATTTTCTAAAAAATCCCTAACGATATCCCACTTACCTTTAGGGATTTATCTCTGTTAAAACAATAACAATTATTTATCAGGCAGGATTCTAATATAAATCTTTTACTTTCGTCTTGAATATCAAATGTTATGTTCACAATAGGGTCCGGATTGTGCCCATATGTGAGACAGTGGTTTGCCCACTCTGAAATATTTTTGTTGTTTCCCTGATACGCTTATATGTGTTTTATTTTATTTTATTTTTGTAAGGAAGATACAACGGGACTATACCCAGTTACAGTATCTCTAAAAACGAATATAAAAGGATATAAACAAATATAAAAACAAATAAACAATTTAAATAGAAAAAAATCATTAAAAAAGCAGAAAACGAATATAAAGGAAATACAAAGTATACAAAACCTGCAAAAATAAACACAAGAATAATGGAGGAAAAAAAATAAATATATACATATATACATAAGATATATATAAGAATAACTACAGCAACATCTAGAGATATTGGGAAAATAAAGAAATAAGGACTGAAGAAGGAAAGGAGGAGGAGGGAGAGGTAGAGGTAGTTGAAAGAAGGATAAATAAAGGGAGAGAAAAGGAACAGTAGGGGAATCAGATGACTCTAAACAATGGCTAATTTGAATGACTTAATATTCATATTAAAAATGTCAAGATTACGACACTGACGATTGTATTCTTCGCACATTCTAATAACAGGCGAATTTTTGTGTCTGTTAGATCGCACAGAGGGTGTGTAGAAAAGGGATCTACTTCGACTCCGTGTGGTAGTTACATTGAAATTAATTTGACCTAGTAATATAGAATTATGGATCTTATTATTAAGGAGCTTATAGAGAAAAAGAAGAGAGGCACTTCGTCTACGCAAAGTTAAAGGTTCAATTTTAAAATATGATAATAAAGTTTCGTAACTAATAAGGTCAGGATAAAAACCAAATGTTTTGAAAAAAAGGTATTTGAGAAATCTTTTTTGAACTTTTTCAATTAATTTGATTGAGCTTTGTTGATGTGGAGACCATACAATAGAAGCATATTCGAGATTAGAGCGGACAAAGGCATTGTAAAGTAAGATTAGTGTAGAGATATTGCGAAAGATGCTACCTTGACGAATCACAAAGCCAAGTAGTTTATTAGCTTTATTTGTTACGTGTTCGTAATGATAATGAAATGAAAGATTGTAAGTGAAGAAAACACCGAGATCCTTAATATCTCTTTTCCTGGTTAATGTGATGAAATTTAGAGTGTAATTGTAATTAATCATCTTTTTCTTTGTTGTGTAAGACATTATTGAACATTTAGGAATGTTGAAAAAAAGTTTATTATTTACAGACCAATTATAAATACCATCCATATCTTTCTGTAGAGCGATACAGTCATCTTCAGTAGAGGTCTCTTTAAAGAATTTGCAGTCATCAGCATACATTAGACAGTGCGTATTCCGCAAGATAGATGGAAGATCATTTATGAAAAGAATGAAGAGAAGAGGCCCAAGGTTGGAGCCTTGAGGTACTCCAGAATTGACAATAAAATCGGAGGATATTATACCGTAGTAATATACAAATTGTTTTCTTTCAGTAATGTAGGAGTAAAGAAATTGAATTGTATTTTGATTCAGACCAAAACATGAGAGTTTATTAAGCAGCAGTTGATGGTCGACTTTATCAAATGCCTTTTCGAAATCTGTATAGAGAACATCAACTTGCTTCTTATTATCAAAAGAATTTGAGATAGATTGAGTAAAATTTACTAAATTTGTGACAGTTGATCTCTTAGGTAAGAATCCATGTTGAGAGTCAGTAATAAGGGTTTGTGTCATTTGATACAATTGTTTATGTAAGATAATCTCAAATAGTTTAGCAGGAGCAGAAAGAATTGCGATAGGTCTGTAGTTGGTGATTTGAGATCTGTCGCCATTTTTAAACAGAGGAGTAATTTTAGAGTGTTTCCATAAGAAAGGAAAAGTATTTAACTTAAGAGATAGAGAAAATAGATAGTGAAGCGGAAGTGTGAGTAGGTGACTGCAACCTTTCAGTAGATAGGGAGGAATGAGGTCTGGTCCAACACTTTTTTTAGGTTTAAGAAGTTTGAACGCATTGGTTACATCATCAATTGAAATATCAAAGGCCACAGAATTGTTATTTAAATTATTATTATTAATAAGGTTGGTGATGTTTATAGAGGAGGAGGGTTGATAAACAGATTGAAAGTAATCGGCAAAGGCAGCAGCGGTATCTTCATTGTTAATAAGTGAATTATTTTTATAGTACATGATGTGAGTATCATTGTTTCTGGGCTTATTATTGATGTACTGCCAAAATTGATTAGGGTTGTTTTTGATATTTTTTTCTGTATTTTGAATGTGTGTCGAGTAAGCATTTTTGATCTTGTTTTTAGTAATGGTTCTGAGGCGTTGATGTTCAGCTTTATCCTGAGAATAACCATACTTTTTATAGCGCCTATGATAATAATTTTTGCTTTTAATAAGAGAAATAATTTCGAATGTGAACCACGGAGGATAAGATTGACGTTTTTTGGATAGTTGAATTCGGGGAACACATGCTTCAAAAATGTCATATATGTGTTCATCTAATCGTTCCTTCATTGCCCTGCCCGTGCTCCCTATATATATATATATATATATATATCCCCTGACAATCTCTGCATTGCAAAACATAAACCACCCCCATCCTATGTAAAGTTTTTTCATATCTTCCACATTTCTTAAACAAACTATTACTTTTGAAATACATTATGTTTACTTTATTCTCTTTGCAAACATTTTTAACACAGCTATTAACATTGGTCCCTACAGGTAATTTTATACAAGTTTTGTAATTCATAATGTCTTTGTTCTTCTGGAAATTTCTCTTCCTGAAAAATTCTTTAAATGTCTTTAAAATAAATTCCTCAGGATACTCATTCACAATCAATCTATTTTTAAGATTCTGAATCTTCATGTGCCAAAGTTTTTTATCCTCTGTGTAACACGTTATCCTTCTTAGGTTATTCATAATTATTGTTCTTTTTGTAGATGCCCGATGGTTGGATTCAAAATTCAAGATATGGTTGCTTTGATATTCTTTCCTAAAATGTTCATATGTTAGACCTGATATAGTATTCTTTATACAAATGTCCAGAAAAGCAATTTTATTCTCTACTTCTTCTTCCATTTTGAATTTTATATCTTTGTGAATGTTGTTTATGAAATTTAAAACCTCTTGAATTGTCTATTGGTTCCTCTCTAAATTACAAGAATGTCATCAACGTACCTTTTATATACGTATTCAACTCCTTTCCATTTTTTGATATAATTTGATTCTAACCAATTTACATACAAATTGCAAATAGTTCCCGAAATGGGACTACCCATTGGAAAACCTAGACAATTCAATTCAATAGACAGTAGACAATTCAAGAGGTTTTAAATTTCTTGAAGCTTTTTAAAGTTATAACTGTACACAATAGTTCATCAACTATGTTAATGAAAAGAACAATTTCGAAAACACTTCATTTTAAAATTGTGTGAAAAAGATATACTACGCGTTCATAATTTTATTAAAGCCTAAAATTTACTAGAGCTCAATTATATATTAAAATTACCCAAAGTTCTATTGATTTTTATTTGACTATCTTAAATAATATTAGCGAATGTTCATTGGTTAGAGAATTGAATTAGTTAAAAAGACCCAGGAAAGGTAAAAGATCTATTCTTATTAAATTAATGCTTTGCGGTTCTTTAAATTTTCTACCAAAGCAATCAAATTTCAATTAATTCCATCTAAAATAAAATTAATAAAAATAAACAAAACTGTGTTATTTTTAGAAAAGACATTTTCAACTCTTCACGATCGATCAGGTCCATTAGAACTCTCTAGAAAAATCCATAATTTCTCAGAAAATGCCTCCGGAACCTTCGATTCGAGGAATTAAAAATAAACAAATATGGTCTTAGAACTGAAATGGAAAACAATGAACTCTTTGTGAAATGCCATTATTTTATTTAATGGAAAAATCCAAGGAATTTAAGGTTTAAATTTAAAAACTTTAAATTTAAGGTTCCTTTGAGATTTAGGTTAAGCTTTTTTTCAGGTGACAACTAGTCTTTTACATGCAAGGCCTATCCTTAAAAAACTCGCTCATGAAGCCCGTTTATGCAGATGCACGGGCTTCAGGGGTGATTTTTTTAACGTTTTTTCAGGGTTTGACATTTTTTTTTGGGGGGGTGGGTGGGTGGAGAAAGACAAAGTCTTCTAACCTCTGATCTCGATAGAATTTCTTGATATCTATGGGGTTTTCGATTAAAATACAAATGTAGCATTCATTTATCATGTGATTTAAGTGTTCTCTTCCTTCTCTCCCATTGGTACCTATTATGTTTTGTAATCTCCGCTAAGCACGGGCTTTTTTTTTTCCTAGTTTTCTATAAAATGCGAATAAATATCTGCTAAGATACCAGACACTGACATATCTATGAAAATACAAATTTAAGAAAAATATTGATTGTTCATTACAGTGTGAATGTATTCAAAAAGGGTTTAACAAATGAATGCTTTCTTAATAACTCCATGGCAAGGGAAATGAATAATTTATTTAAAA
This sequence comes from Thereuonema tuberculata, assembly GCA_023159025.1. Taxonomy (NCBI): domain Eukaryota; kingdom Metazoa; phylum Arthropoda; class Chilopoda; order Scutigeromorpha; family Scutigeridae; genus Thereuonema; species Thereuonema tuberculata. Next base: position 69,928,099 of record JAFIDM010000003.1, read on the forward strand.
AAAAAATAATTAATTCAGAAACAGTGAATTTATATTGTATTATTTAGGTTATTGATTAAGAGGTCTACAATCAATTTAATACAATACCTTTAGAATAAATCCGTTTTCTTGTACAGTTAGTCTTATTCACATCAGAAGATGGTCTAGATATGAAGTTGCTCCTGGTCTGTGTTGTCTTTTGTTTTGTTTTTTTTTTTGTTTATTCATTTTAATTTTAAATATATTATCTCATATTTGTGAATTTCAAAGTCGTGATTTTAAATTAATAATACAGTGGAACCCCGCCATTCGTCCGCCTCGCTATTCGTACAACTCGTTATTCGTCCAACTTTTTCAAGTAAAATTGAACTCGCCATTCGTACGCTTGCTCGCGATTCGGACAGCGTGACCTTGTTACTGGCCGCCCCACGCGGTCGCTTCAGTTCAGTCTCGTGCTAGCTTCCGTATGCTACGCATCATCCACGCAAGCTTCATGAAACTTTGTGATATTTTATTGTTATTTTTTGTTATTTTTATTGAAAATAGTGCAGCCATGGATCCAAAAATGATTACTGATTCAACTAAGCCTAAAAGGAAAGCAGTGAGAACGACAATTGAATTGAAAAAAGAACTCGTTGCGAAGTTTGAAAGTGGAACTCGTGTCTCTGACCTGGCAACTCAGTATGGCATAGCGAAATCCACCATATCATCTATACTGAAAAAGAAAGACATAATAAGAGAGGCCTATATATTTATTGTTTTCATAGTTTTTATGTATTTTACGCTTAAAGTATTATTACAAAGGTTTAAATAAGCAATCATCTCTGGGTTCTGGAACGGATTAATCCAATTTACATTATATCTTAAGTGAAAAAATGATTCGCCATTCGTACAAATCGCCATTCGAACTGCCTCCTGGAACCGATTGTGTACGAATAGCGAGGTTCCACTGTATGCAGAACCACAGTTCAGAGAAATACAAACAAAAGGGTTGTTTATGAGCTACCGTCCAAATCAAAATAATACATTATTATTATTGGCTTCTTAAATGAAGAGGTTTTTAACATCATAAGATCTATTTTGATGCTTATGTCTAAGTATGAAGATCAGTGAATATTCCTTCAGTTAGATAATGATTATGTTTACTATTTTAGCTGTAATTTAAACCATCTTCTCGATATTTTACCTTATAAAGACAAAAGCGTCAACCATTATTTCAAATGAAGATCATTGCGTTATTCATAGAATTACAGCGAAATAGGTTTTAAAATATATTTAAAAGAAGTTCGCAATATTCTTTTTTAACACCAAAAATTATCAGATGTGAACAATTATATGAAAACTCCTCAATGCTAAACTTATTGACCACTTGGTTATTTCAACTGCCGAGACAATTACTAGATACTAAATTCTTATCAAAGAGAGCTGTTGATAAGAAAGCACTTGTTATTAATTTTTAAAATATAAGTGTTTTAAATGTTTTTTTTCTGTTGGATCTAAGTTTAAAACCGATAAAATTACATTTAATATAATTTATTCAATAACGGTTTAATCTCTCTCTCTCTGTATACAGGGTGTTGAAAAATTCGTATGTAATATCTAACCACGTGTAGAGGCTTAGCTAAGGATCAATATATTCCGAATGAACCCATGTCCGGAAACGCCCCATTACGGCGCTAGGTGGTCCTAAAGTGAGCCTTTCTGAGAGAACATATCCTTTGCCACACCATCGGAAATTTTTTGCAGGCGATCCTACACATTGATCTGGGGGTGCTATTTTTGTTGGTTTCAATTTTATTCGGTGTTATGCAGTATTTGGGTAATTATTTACAATAAAATAAAAAGTAACAAGATAGAGAAAAAACAAAAATCGGAATAACGGTTGTAAACTGATGTACGTATTCGACGAATTTCCGTTATTTGGATCGTGTAAACGGGAAGGCAAACTTCTTTGCCGACTTCTTTGTTTTATTCGGACGCATTTCTCTGAAATAGCTTTAGTTGGAAACACGAAGTTGACCTGGGTCTTGTTTATCAAAATTGAAAAGATTCCGTTGGATGGAATTTCCGATATCAAGCCTCAGGGGTGTAAACGGATTCGGGTTCCCAAACAAGAATATAATAACTTTAATTTTTAATGATCACGTGATTTTTTTACTTACTGGGGAAGGTTGAAGTGATAGGAGTGTGGAGAAGGGGGTGGGAAGTCTTATATTCTTTGTTCTTGATAGTAATTTCGTATCTAGGGATCTCAGTTGCAAAATACGACAATAATATTACTTTGCACCTATTAAGTAAGAGTAACCAGTACTATAAATACCTATTTTTTTTTACCAACTGTGAAAGTTTGGAAAGTTTCCAATGGTTTTTTTTTTTTGTAACTCGTACGAATAACGACGGATTTCAACTATCAGAGGAAAGGTTCAAAAATCTACTTTGATTGGGAATCTCTTCGAAAGGGACTATTTTATTGGTTTCAGTCGCTTTCGTTCCATTCTCAACAGAATCCATCATTTCGAACAATTTTGGAATTTTTCATTCTTCCTTACATTTTCTATCAAATATTGGAGAGTTAAAAGACCTTTCCTTAAAGGAATTTGTTTCATCTGATAAAGAAAAAAAGGTTTTCGGCTGAGTCAGTGATAAATGACCTCCAGTCAATTGGAACTTTTCTTTCCTTAGGGAATCCATGTCTTATCTTAGCTAAAAAAAACCCAACTGTTTGGTTGCTAATGTACGTTCCATTTTTCTTCTACAGAAAATCTTTACCTGAAAGACTAAGAAAAAAGAGAAATGACTTGAACGCTAAGGAATTGAAAGACAAATCACAAATATTAACGATGAATTAGTGACAGAAAAACAAGGAACTGAATTTGGAAAAGGAGGAGGTTACAAATGAAGCTGCTTTATTAGAATGAATGCTGTCATCAGGTAGGTTTATGATTTGATACATTTTATTTTTGTTGAAAGTTTATGAACATAAATTATGTTACTGTTATTTCAGAAGATCAACAAGAGCTTTTATTGTCAGTCAAATAACTTTTCCAATAAGTATAAAGTCTTCGTTGAATAAATCCTGAAAATGTAAAATAAGTCAGTAAAGGTAAAAAAATAAATGTTGAAATACACTTGAATATTTGCAATATTAATCTTATTACAAGGGTCACTCCAAAAGTAATGAACAACATTTTTTTTCAAGTAATTTTTACTTTACAGATTTGCTATTTTCGTATTACGTAGAAGCATCCTTCCTTCCTCTATTCAAATGTAATGTAACCCGTTGTAGCAATCCTGAAAGATGGCTGCTGCTGTTCTTGATGTCGATTAGAAGCAAAGTGCCGTTATTGAATTTCTGGTTTTTGAGAATGAAATAGTCAGAAACATCTACAAGAGATTGCGGAAGGGGTATGGAGATGACTCTGTCGATCGCAGTACCGTTAGTCGTAGGTCCATAGATGAGAATGATTTGCAACGCCGCGGCAGACGTCACACCGTGCGAACGGCTGAGAATGGGAACAACATGGTTATTGCAGACGGACGCGTAACTGTGAAACAAATGTCAATCCAACTGGGCATTGGGGAAACAAGTATTGCAATATATGCAGAATATAAAACAGTTCGGATGGAAGAAGGTCTATGCACGTCCATTGTACAGCCCTGATCTGGCACCATCGAATTACTATCTCTTTGACAATCTCCCTTCGCGGAACAAAGTTAGAAAATGGTGACTCACTTGTGATGACCACTAAACAGTGGCTCAGGCGCGCCGGCCCAGTTTAACGGAGCAGGCAGTCGTTCCAAGGTGGCGTAAGGCTATTGAATGTCATGCGATTCTGTAAAAAAATGACATTTTGTTCTTAAGGCAAGTATCTCCACACTGTAGCAATATCAAATCTGTAAATAAAAAATTAGATTTTTAAAAAAATGTTATGCATTACTTTTGAAGTGACCCTCGTATTTCTTTACAAATTGTTTTTTTTTCTTGTTAGCAAAACATTAAAAAGCAACTAGAACTTTGTTAAATCGCTTCTTCTTTCTCTTTATGAAATAACTATAAAATAATTGCCTTTTTTTTACCTTTCTTTTCTCTGTGCTTCTGAAGGACCGTTTATCGTCATGAATATTTGAAATCTTTTCCAAACACGTCGTTGTCGAGAAATGAGCACCAATCAGAAAATCCCCATTAAAATAAAGCATTGGAATTTAAACAATAAATTTTTATTCTATTTCTACTAATACTTCATTGTCTTAATCGTCTTCTTCTTCTTATATAAGCCAATTAGTAAGTTTTGTTTTCTGGGTGACCATCTCGTTCCTGGGAAGGTCATCATTGGTTCTATGAAATTTCCATCAGCGCTCATACGACAGTTACTTCGCTCTGCTGATGTTATGGCACCTATTTGACGTTTGCCTTTTAGTCCCACCACACATGGGATCTTGCTTTGAACAACTGTGAGCCTTGTCTCATTATAAACACGATCAGAACTAAAACAGTCATACTTAGCTTGCAGCATATCGAAAAATTTGTCAATGGCTTTTCTATTGAACCTGTTAGCTCCTGAGAATAAAGTCCACATAGGCTTGTGAATTGCGATTTGTTTTTTGCTTCGCCTAATGAACAGATTAAACCAAGCCCTATCTGTTGCATTTGAGCTAAAAGGATGCTGGATATTATTGCTTTGCGTTAGTTGAAAGGCCATCCTCATGACATCTAATCTAGTAAGGCCATAAAAGCGATTATCCACTTCAACAAGATATTCCACCAACTGTCTTTCAATATTTGCAGGAAGGATTGACTTCAGTCCAATCTTCAGGTGAACATGAAAATCTCCGAAGTTCGTCTGATGCACTTTGAACTCTTTAACTGCTTTTCTTAATCCCTTCTTCTTTTTCCTAACGGCTATTACAGCCTTAATCATGTTTTCTGCATCCCACCTGGCTTTTGGTTTCCCACCAATGTGCTTCCGTGGCATCTGAGATAAAAGTGCATAGCGCAATAGAAACATTACATCCGATGTGGGTATTATGGAAACGTTTCTAAAAAACCCACAAGTGCATGTTTCCACATTACCCACACATTAGCCATTTTGAATTTGAGAAATTTATGTTAAGAAACTATTGGTTTAGGTTTGATTTAAAACCGTCAGTACCTTCTATGCACGTCCCTTTATTAATTGCATGATATTAATTTTATTATCTAGGAGACAGATAGACTGCGTAATAAAATGAAATTTACCTCTAAAAAGTAATGAAAACTCGACAACGTAACTTGACGCACTACCATCACATCCAGTGCTCCACTGACTACCAGCGCTTCTACTGGGATAAACAACTAAAACTATTTTCCGCTCATCCAACTAGAGCACAACACTCTACAAGCCAGATACTGGATGTTCCACATTACCCTCATGCTTCCACATTTGCATTCCTCCCTCTTTGTATAAATTCATAAGATTTCTCTACAATTTGATGTCTAATGAATATTGCTTCAGATCTTTGTTCTATAAAGTCGGAACCCCTGTTGCTCATCCTTGAAAGGGATAAAATAAATGATTTTACTATTTAATATTTTTGAAAATAATTTCAGTGCTGTTTAGCAGAGTTATGTCACGATAATTTCCAAGTATAATTTCTTCGGTTTTTGGTATTATTAAATTGTCCTTCTCCACCCTATTGGTTCGGTTCCTTCCTCGATTTTATTTTGAAATAGAAATTGCTAACTCCATATTTCAACATCCCATTCCTTAGTTTCTCTGGATTCGGGCTCTTCTATTTTTTTTTACTTTATTTCTTCTATTGTAATTTTAACTGAATCTGTTTGTTTGAATATTATCTTTTATTTATCATTGGGTTTCATCAGATTGATTCATTGTAAATTTGTAAAGATTAAAGTATTTAAAGTATTCTTTCCAGTCTTGTAATGGAATTTCATTTATCTCTACAGGATATCCATTTTATTCTTTCTTAAAGTTGCCATATCTTTCTTTGTCCACCACAAAAGATGATTCTGTCAATACGTCTAATACTTTTCTCAGTCATCCTGTTTATTTATTTTTTTTATTTTCACATTAACAAAATTTCGTTGAAGAACGTTCCATTTCCATTATCAGGGGATTTATTCTTCTAGAATTTAATGTTATCTTCCTTCTTCTTCGTTTTTACTGATCTTTTGCTTTTCTTGTGAACCACGGGTGTTCTTTCAGTGTAGATTCGTATTCTTATAACCCAACACGTCTTCAGCTGCTTCAGTAATAATTTTATTTAAATTAAACTACTGTTCATCAATGGTTGTATCGTTATCGATTTTGTATAGCATTATTTTTTCCTTTAATCTGTTTCGGTAGAACTTTACTGTACTTTTATACATAAAAGATTCAACTTTAAGTTTTTTAATAGAAACATTTTTAATTATAACCTTAATCCAGCGATTCTCAACCTGTGGGGCGCGCCCCCCTAGGGGGGCGTGATAAAACTAAATGGGGGGCGCGAGTATATCGAGAAATATTGTTTCTTTCATAAGATGAGCGCGATGAGAATTGTGATTGAAAATTAGGTCGCAGGTACTCAAAGGTTGAAAAACACTGCCTTAATCATTGAAGGTAACTTGCACAAAACTGAACTGTGGTCTTTGCAGCCTTGTTCAGTGTTTTTATCTCATTTGACTGGATTTCTCTGTTTGTAGTCAATGATAGATTGTTGTCGTCTGCTATTTATATGTATATGTATATTAATATTCATTAGGAAGATCCAAAAAAGCTATGGTTGGTTCTCATGGCATTTATGACACAAAAAGATACGAGCAACTCATCGCTATCATTTACTGCTGATTTATTTCCTAAATGATGATAAAGTTCCCAATTATTGCTTTAAAGTTTATTCCTTGTGTTTCTGTCAGTGAAAGAAAATTGAGTCCCGTTCAGACGAGAAGTAAAACGGGAAGGAATACTGCTCGTGATTGGCGCTGCTTTTATACAAAACGACCCAATCACAACGAACTTTAGCAGATGTCCTATAGAATGACTTTTCTTTATAGGATCAGTTGAACTGTGTTTTGGAGCCTGTCTTCCACTTCAAATTCGACTCAAATCAGTAAAAAAAGAAACAGTTTAAGCCTACATTGCATAGGTTTTGAAATGATTTTGGCAAAATTTCACTTTTTTTTTTCTTTCTCTTCAAAATATATATCAATAGAAGTATTAAGGCTATTTCCAAATTAGTATTTATATAGAAGTTCATAAAAGTATTTATCTTAAAAAGGGGTTGGTTTCATATAACAAACTCAAAAGATGGAAAACATATTTTGTAGATTTTTTTTTTCTCTTTAATCGAAAAATATTTTTTGTGAGGAACCACTGGAGTTTCCCGAAGTGATTTTGATTTGTTCTGTAAGTTTTTCTCTAATCCAAATGTATTCTCATCACGTTTTTATTTCCGGTTGGTTGGCTAAATTCCATTTTTTATTTTGTTAAGTCGAAGACATTAATTTTTTAAATTTTAATCCAATATAGTAACGATTATAAAAAGGTTAGTTTTTTTCGGGTTTTTTTTAGTTGAGCTATATAAGAATTTTTTAGTTGATTTATATAAGAACTAGACGGGTACCGTCGCTTCGTTCCGGAATCCTTGCATGTATAGAATTAAAAAAAAAAAAACACCTTTATTTATTTAGCAAATTAATATGGAGATCGGAGAATGTACGACTTCCCAGCTCGTTGTTAAACTCAGGTGTATTGCGCGTTGGCACTCACACGGGGGTTGCCGCAAAAACACTTCATTTTTGCATGTATCTTCCAAACGCAGAAACGTTTGTTAATAACTGATATACCATTGGATAGAACTTTCAAATACCAATATTTTCTCAAAATAATGTTCTCTTCCAACTATATACTTTTCGTTTTATTGAGAAAAAGTCAAAATTTGACCCTTTAAAAGGCGCCATCTTGGAAATCAAAAACTTTTTTTTTCGAAAGATTTTTGTAGCATTTTGTTTGTCTTAAAAAGATCTACATTTTCACTTACATGACCAATCTCTTACAGTTTGGCCACAAAATTGGAAAAACGTAAAGTCTTACGACAATGTCAGACAGAATAACACTTTTATATAATACAATGTAGTTGAATTCTGTTTTGTTAATGGCTTCTCCATTAAATTGGATTAAGTTATTTTATTCATAATGTAAAGAGGATTTTTTTTTTTATTCATTTCTTAAATAAGCGGTGTTTTTGAAGTTTTGGGAAAGGCTCTTAGCTGTAAATGTTGAATCAAATTATCGCTTAATTTAATATTTTGTAGCCGACCCGGTTCTTTTTCTTAGCAGTTGTTGTCATAAGCTCAGGTCACTTTCATCTCAAATAGTAAAATATTCGCTGGTAATTCCAGGTCTAAAAGTCAACGAATGCAATTAATTCAGTTTTCTTCTGTTCAACCAATTTTATTTTTTCTCAGTTTTTTTAAGTAAAGGAAAAAAAATGTCAAACTTGTACAACAAGACAGCTGATGAGGCTTGAATTCTAACCTAAATATTAATCTAAATGAATTGAATGGAAATGAATAATAGGAAAAAGTAAAAAATAAACAAACATTACCTGATAAACACCTGGATAGGTTTATTTACTTATTTATTTATTGATATTTTTTTACCTGAATGTTATAGTGATAGACTGATAGAAAGACAACAAAACATTTAACTTTTTACGAAGAAAAAATACGAAATATTAAAAAGAAATAATTTAAAGTTGAAAAAGATTAAAACATTTTAAAATTGCAAAAGATCCCTTTTAAAAACAACATCGAATTAAATATTATTAAAATATTTTGAAAAGTTTCCTATAGAAAGAAAAATATCGATTTGTAGAGAAATATGGAAGTCAAAGGTTGAATTGAAAGAAAAAGAAATTGAAGGGAAAATAGAAGAGACATTATAATAATAGTTTGTTAAATATTTAATCTTAGAATATAGCAGAAAAAAAGAAAAAATGCAATGTTACTAATTAATAAACCTGTAAGAAGAAGTGGGTTTTTTTTATATTAGTAATAATGTTAATTAGAATCTCAGAAAATAATTGAATTGAATTTAATTGAATGAAAGACACTTTTAAGTTAATAAATGTTTCTCTTCTTTTTTTTTTTTTTCGAACTAATTAGAGAAAATAAAACGGCAGAAGATATTTCCATTATATACATTCCATTTTGATTTTGTTAATTAGAATAGATTTAGTGGAAGAGCTTTTGTTATAATTTGATTTTCTAATGAAAGATAAGAAATTAAACTAGCTTAAAAATTAATTTTTAGGATAATTAATGTACCTCCTGAAAAAAATATATACAGACATATTGTGTTATTATATATTGGTCTCAAATGTATTTTCTGTCTTTTAAGTTATTTTGCAGATTTCCAAAATCCTTTCTTGAGATTTAGAAGTTAATTTAGCTTCTTTAATATTTGGTTCTCATCAGATCTTCTATCGAGCGGAAATGAAACTTGCCGAAATATTTTCATAGTAGATTTCAATTCAGAATATCTTTCTTATTTGGCAAAATCTGATCACTTCGTTCGCCTGGAAATCCTGATGTCAAACTTAGAAATGGCGTCTCTGCAATGGCAAGTTACTATCAGAACGCGAGAGAAGACATTACACAGCTAAACCTGTAATTTGGAAAGTTTCTTAATACGTCAAGAGTCAGAGTAACGAAATACGTACAGTATTTCTGAAGCGTTGGATAAGAATGGCTATGTCCACTTAGACGGTGAAGAAAATTGTGTGCGAAGGGTCTTTCAGTGGGAAAGATGCCGGCACGAAGCGGTAAAGCCAGTCGATATGGACGACTTTGACATATATTATTAGAGCTACTATCAGTGAAATTATTCACGAGAATGAAAAGGCAATGCTTCGTATAATTCATTCAAAGCTTCAATCAAAGATTGAATTCAATGGAAGCAAAACATCTTTACAATGAATTCTTTCTTTACATGGAGTTTGGGAATAAAATACAGAAGAATTAATATGAGGAAAGTATACATCGACATTATATAGCCAAGTTATAAAAATAATAACAATAATATAAAAATATACACTGAAGCTCTGTTATAACGCGATCTTTCGGATCCAAGATTTCGAAGATCGTGATATAACCGAACTTTTATTACTTCGCGACGTCAAATGTCATATATCGCACCCTATTATCGCCCACACAATTCCAAATCGATTTAAAATGGTCATTTCGCGATTACCTACATCATTCAGTGCTATGTGAGAGAACTTTATATTTATAAATACATAAATCATTACCTTTTCAACACTTTGATGAGTTATGTTAGCCAAAATCGATTTGGCGCGGCCATCATGGCATCTTGTACAAACGACGAGTCACGTGGATCGAAACTAGATATTCATACGCCTATTAGATTAAAAGGGCCTCTTTACTGGTTGTAATTGGCAGAAAAATAGATCTCGATATTCATTTTGGTTAAACAAAAAAGTCCGCGATTCTGGTATTTTTTTAAAAATATATTGTATTTGACGCATTTTCGTGACATTAGGGTGGGTATAGAGTCTCAATTACTGTAAATAAGTATTAAGTGTAAGTAGCAAATCGCGAGCAGTTTTCTAAAATCAATCGATTTTAGGCGAAAAAACGGTAAATTTTGCAATTTTACAATTATAGGCCTACACCTTTTCCAAAATAGAAGGGGTCCAAGACCAAATCGCGTTGTATCCGAATTCGCGATATAAACAACCGCATTATAACCGAGCTTCAGTGTATTTGTAAGTGTAAAAAATACAAAAACCAACATTTTTAGAAGATTCAGTTACGAATTTGAGCAAGAGATGTCGCTGTTACATACTGGAAACTAAAGCCCTTTATTACCGTCTATATACATATAGGGCTTTACTGGAAATATCAATCTATAAGCATATTAGGTCATAAAAAGCTTTTCTTTCGTGAAATGGACTGTAATGAAATAAAGCCTGAATTTCTTAGTCATTATGAATTAATAGCAATTAGCTTCATATTGTGTAGCATGTAATGAGAAAAGGACCATAGACACAAGAGCTTCAAAAATATTAATGTATAATACGCCATAACATGTTTCGAGGTTTTTCTCGTCATCAGATGTACAAATTGAAATAAAGCATCTTAAAAAGGTACAAATCATAAACCTAAACAACAATAAGAATACTAACAATGCAAGGAATATCATTAACCAATCTTGGTTATTCATTGACTCAACAAAGTAACATATCATTATTTTAGATCATACTCTAAACAAAGTAACATGATATCACTATTTTAGATCCTACTCTAAGCATTTTGTATAGATATGCCCGTGTTATAACATTTTTGTGTTTTAATAATTAATGACTCATGAAATTTTCGTAGATAACAATCTCTCTCCATTGCAAAAATAATCGGTTTTTCTGTAAGTAAAACGTGTCCTGTTTTATGGCAATGTTCAGCAGTGAGGTATTGTGAATTATTTTGCTTCACTGCTCTTTCATGTTCTTTCATGCGCGTAAGGACCAGTCGCTTAGTTTCTCCTAAATATACGCTTGTGTCACTACCATTCTTGCATTTGACACCATGAACCAGCCCCATTTTTTCTAAATTATCTTTCTTAACTGCATTACCTCTGAGTATAATATAATACATTAGGCAATATACTCACATGTAATGCAGTTAAGAAAGATAATTTACTTCATAACTTATTGCGTTCTATTTAGATTATACAGGGTGATTCACGAAGATATGCACAAACTTCGGGGGCTCATTCTACATGTAGAAGTAAAGAAAAAAAGTTATATAAACATAGGTCCGGAAATGCTTCGGTATCGAGTTACGGCTAGCGAAAGATTTCGCCCATAATGTAGTACAACAATACGCACATGGACTACACCTCAGTTGATAGCTCTCACAATAAATCAAAACAATGCAATTCACATTATTGTTGTTCAGCTATTATTGTGTTGCCAACTTTTTGTGTAGGTTCCACGGGGGATAAGCTTCAAACCACTGGCAGATACAGTTCTGCGACATGTTTCATTCGATTTTTCAGGTCAACATCCATAAGAAATCACTGATATCGCCCCTTAATTTACCTTCCCAGACTTCAAGCAAGTCTTCATTTCACACAGGATACTAAATTATGGGCGAAATCTTTCGCTAGCCATAACTCGATACCGAAGCATTTCCGGACCTATGTTTATATAACTTTTTTTCCTTACTTATACGAAGTTTCTGCACATCTTCGTGAATCATCGTGTATAATATTACACCATTTTAATCTTCTTCCTTCTATATATTGGCGATATTTCGCGAAACTATATCATTTCGCTTTTTCAAGCCTTTTCTTTTCCAAAAAGACTTTTCAGTACTATTGAGATAAACTCAAAAGTTATTTTTGGAAAAGAAAAAGCTTATAAAAGCGAAACGATATACGTAGTTTTGCGAAATATCGCCGAAATATAGAAGGAAGAAGGTTAAAATAGTGTAGTATTATAAAGATAATTTAGAAAAAATGGGGGTGGTTTATGGCGTCAAATGCAAGAATGGTAGTGACACATGCGTATATGTAGGAGAAACAAGCGACTGGTCCTTACGCGCATGAAACAACATGAAAAAGCAGTGAAGCAAAATAATTCACAATACCTCACTGCTGAATATTGCCATACAACAGGACACGCTTTACTTACAGAACAACCGATTATTTTTGCAATGGAGAGAGATTGTTACCTATGAAAATTTCATGAGAATAATTAAAACACAAAAATGTTATAACACGGACATATCCATACAAAATGTTTTAGAGTAGAGGAAGGTGACCATATTTCGGATGGTGCCTTAATTTCGGATAGCGTGATAAATCGCATACCGGTCAGTAGATTGCATTAGTGTCTACCATGAGCGGAAGCTCTGGCCACCATATGTAATCTGTCTTGTCGTCGTGAGGCTTCGATCTGCATGTACGCAACAATAAATAATTTAAAAATATTCCAAAAAGTGAATTATTAAAAATGTCAACTTCGAACACAGCTGGAGCGCAAGTGGTAAGTTCTAATAATTTGTTTTAAAGTGTATAATGAAGTTCGTAAAATATAGTTTAAGTGACAAATCGCATCGTTGTGTATGATTTTAAGGTTAGTTTCAAATGTTGATTCAAAAATATTTGTCATAACGTCCTAATTTCGGATAGTCAATGGTGCAATATGAAAATAGGTTTTGTTTTGATTGGAATTTGTGTTTTTATTTGATTGAAAAATCGGTTTAACGTTTTTCAATTTTTTTAAGGTCAAGAAACGTTGACTGTGAGAACGTTTTCCGTACAAAGGGGCCCTTGAAGAATCTTTTTGATATTTTTATTTTTGTATTCCTTTCATTATTTTTAATGTATAATGTCATTAATTTTATTAGAATGTCATAAAGTCATTACTCAAATAAATAACTTACTATATTTGCATTGTATGTTTCATTTAATTATATTATCATAATTATTACCCTGAAATTCTTATGTATCCGAAATTAAGACCCCATTTGCTTCACAACAAAAACAGCAATGTTTTGCAAAAAAAATAAATAATTGCACTATCTATTTTTTATAAAGGATATTATCAGTTCGGGATCTAAAATTATGTTATTTATAGAAGAAAACAAAGTAAAAGTCTTAACCAAAACTTCAATATTTTAAATTCTTTACATTAAAAACAAAATGGTATCCGAAATATGGTCACCTTCCTCTATAATCTAAAGTAATGCTATCATGTTACTTTGTTGAGTCATTGAATAACCAAGATTGGTTAATGATATTCCTTACATTGTTAGTATTCTTATTGTTCTTTAGGTTTATGATTTGTACCTTTTTAAGATATATTTGAATTTGTACATCTGATGACGAGGAAAACCTCGAAACATGTTATGGCACGTTATTATTATTTTTGAAGCTCTTGTGTCTGTAGCTTTTATAACCATTGATATACAGTGGAACCTCTCATAACGAGCACCTCTCATAACAAGTAATTCGCATAACGAGCAAAAAAAAATTGTGAAAAAATTGCTCCCTTAACGAGCGACATTTCGCATAACGAGTGACGCAGAAAGGGGAAGTTCCATCTTCACGTTACTCACTTGTGAGCCGGGACTTCCGCGCATGGGCGTCAGTCTGTGTTTAGCACTCGTTCCGCTAGCACGTTAGTGTCGCATGTGATCACACATTTTTCCAAACTTGTGTTCAGATATTATTTGTAATTTTTTTTTGTGAAAAGTTTAATAACCCTTGCAGAAATGTCCCCGAAGAAAAAGTCACAAGAAGACAGACATAAGAGACTAAAAGTAACTGTAGAAATGAAACGTAAAATCATTGAAAAGCGAGAACGAGGTGTGAGCGTGGCTGATTTAGCGCGCACATACAATCGGTCTACAACAACGATTTCCACTATCCTCAAGAACAAGGACAAAATTAAGAAGATAGATGCTTCAAAGGGAGTGTCAAGAATGTCTACGAAACTGTTACAAATTTATTCAATGATAATGCTGTGACACATTTTCACCAAATTTTGAAGCGTCGGCAAAAACAAACGTCTCTAGACAGCTTTCTAGTAAAAAAGAATTAATTATTTGTCATAAATTCATAAATAATAAACTAGTTATTCGATTTTTTTATTGTTTTTTGCAAATCGAAATTGCATTCCAGGTTATTACGCTCCTTAACAATTTATAAGTACAGTAATTGTATTTGAATAAATGTTAAAAATTAAAAAATTGAGTATTTTTTTCCGGCATGGAACGCATTATCGTATTTGACATTGATTTATATGGGAAAAATTGTTTCGCTTAACGAGTGTTTCACATAACGATTAAGATTCTGGAACGAATTATGCTCGTTATGAGAGGTTCCACTGTATTTTCTAATTTATTCACTACAAAAAAAAACCCAACGAATTCTAATAATTGTAACCTTTGTTTTGATTTTCGTTTAATTCCATTTCCATTAACTTAGTCTTTTGTCCTAAACAGATTTTGAAATAGAAATTGTGATGAAATGTAGCTAAATGTTAATTATTTACTAAAGAATCCCCAAAACAGTTTTTCTCATTAGACTCTTTTGTTTGAAAAATGTTTTTCTTTTTCTTTCGATCAATTGACTTAAAGTATTTCACTACAGTCCCATGAGACTCTTCTTGACTCGCCTTTAACCCCCACGAAAACAAAACAAACTATTTTATAGAGAAGTGATTGGGATTCGTCTGGAGGAGAAAAATCCTTTCCTCTTTTGGGTCGGGGATTGAACCATGTTCCTCGGGGCTATTTTAGGGTTTCCCACATTTTAGGGTTTGATTTTCGGATCCAATTTTATCCACTGAAATACAATTATCACACCAGCGAATAAATTACTGTAAAAAGTATGTTATGTGTTTTCATAACTCATTTTGAAGATCTTAAAGGTAATACTTAGTTTAAATAAATGAAAAGATTAAAAAGACTTACAGGGAATCCTTAGTTATTTTTAACTTTTTATGTGTGTGGAGGTTTTAAATAAGGACCCTTTGTCGTCATATGAAGAACACAACGTTAAACCATTGTACAATTAAACAGACTTATTGGTTTCTTTTGAGTTTAAAAGTCTTTTCAATTTGTTGTTTCATCGGACGAAGAAATTCTTTCTCTTTGTGTCTTTATTGATCCTCTTTCTGCATTTGATTTGCAAAGAATAGAAAGGAAAAAGGGACGATGGATGAATACCAAAGGTTAAAATGTTTTATAGAAATTGAGCTTCGTTGATAAGAAAGTACGAGATTTGCTTCTAACTTCATTAAATATTTTCCAGTCACGTGATCGGAAATGAAGCAAGTGACAAAAGAACCGATCTTTTTATTTTATTTTATAAATCCCATCCTATTTAGTAATAGAACTCCGGAACACACATAAAGTCAAAAAATATTTTATACATTAAAAATACAGACCGAACAGTTTCAAGGCCCTCATCATCAGCGGAATACAAATTGTAAAGAATTACACGTTTATATAGTCAATTGTAAAAATAATTATTCAAGAATCATAATAGAGAAGTCCAATCAGAGTTGACGTTGATCTACGTATAGTTGATAGGAGTGCCATCTGGTCAAGGATGCAGGGGAGTCCTTGGAGACCTCTTACGGAGTCTCATCAATAGCAGCAGTCGTTGATCATCTTAAATCTTGTCTTCTGAAGATATTCTGTAAAGTAATACTGATAAGATACGTTTTTATATTGTTATCTGACAAACGAATATTTTATGAATCAGATATTTGGATAAAAAAAAAAGATTCTATTATTTTTCTTTTTCTTCGCGCAAATAGAAGCAAAAGAAGGACAGTGGTTACAGAAATCATCAGATCATTGGGAGTACAATCTTTACAAGCATAAATACGTCCAAACAAACTTTTTTCGGATTCACCAATGATGTAAAACCAGTCGTTCTGAGAACAAGGCTCCTTAGGAATTATCTCATGGAAATCCCGCTTCAGAGGAACCCGCTCAATGTAGTTACGATTTAAAATCTTAGCGATATCAGTGTTTCGGAAAATTCTCTTAATATTATAATTTCCATTGGGGATTAAAGATAGTCCAATGGAACCATTCTTTGTTTTTGTAAAATTCTTATTAGTCTGGGACATTCTAGAAAATGTTTTTTAAAGGATGTGTTAATATAATGTAAAGATATTCTTTATTGTTCTTATTTCAATATTGAAGTCAGTCAATGTAAAGGAACGCTGTGAAAATCCTTTGTATAAGATTGAACTGGGGAAGTATCTGAAGGAATGGTTCTAACTAAGGTTTTCTGTAACAAGATGTATTTGTACCTGATCATTACATCCAGGAAATATACTTAAAATATTTAAATATTTAGATATTATTATAAATAATCTTTTTACTTGGAATTCTCAAATATCTGTTTTACATAAGAAATTAAACTCAACATTACATAAAAAAATATTCTGCCTGTAAAAACAAAAATACTTATTTACTATGCTTTGTTTGATTCCTTATTAAATTATAGTATTAACATATGGGCAAATACAAATTATATATATCTTGAGAGCTAAAAAATTCTTCAAATTAAAGTTTTAAAACTTATATTGAAAAATTACAATTGTATATTGAAAATAAAGGATAATATTTTACAAAACTTTAACTTAAGATCTGAAAGCCATATAAAATTAACATATCCTTACATAAATAACAGTTATGGAATAAGAAATGTTAATGATAATATTGAAACTTTATTAAAAATCTACATACAGTATATAAAAAGAAAAGTCCTGACTCACTCACTGACTGACTCATCAATGCCCAGCCCAAACCCTTGGACCTAGAAAGCTGAAATATTGCACAGAGGTTCACTTTGTGATGTAGACAAGGAATAAAGCCAGATTTTTCTAAATTCCCACTGGATAGGGAATAAAGTGGATTTATATTTTCGCTTTAAAGTTGCCTTATCGATATATAGGGGTGTGGCGCCAATCCGCAATATATCTGAGTTATCCGGAGAAGGCCACAATTTGCTAAATCAATAAAGTTGTTTTGTTTTTTTTTTATGCTATATGTGCAAGGGTTCCGGAGCGAAGCGAGGCTAGTTTAAGTATAAATGTATTTGAAAACAGTCAACAGATCACTGTCCGGCTTTATATGTTTAGTAATATAAATTAATTTTATTCTTATATTCTATACATTTCCTAAATTTTCAAAATTGCAAATGATTGATTAAAATCTTTGCTTTGCGAAACTCGAAGGATAGGCTTTGAGTTTTGCCTGTTTGATCATATATACATATAAATATATATTAGCAACTATCTACCTATTTTTT
>JAFIDM010000003.1:69946317-69960250 GCA_023159025.1 Thereuonema tuberculata
ATATATAATATGAGGTTTCAATTGCATTTTTTATGTTGTTATTTTTTGTTTGTTTTATATATAAGGTATAATTCTATTTACAATTGTATTTACTTTTGTGATTAATTTCCTTTTCTTTTTACTTAATTTTATATTTTTAAAACCTTAAAGATTTCATTATATAATCTACATTAATATTATCTATTAACTATACTTTTTTATTGTGTATTTTTTTATATATTATGTTAGTTTTGTAAAACTACTTAATCCCAGAACCCGTTTTATAGGGATTCTTATTCCTAACGGGACTGAAATGTAATTTGAAATAATTAAGAAAATAAAAAAAAAATTACAATACTTATTTTTTTATTAAAATAATTATTAAGTCAGTTTCTTTTCACTTTGTTTTCCTTTTCCTACTTCTTGTTAGATTTATTGTTTTTATGCTTTTGAATTCAGGAATTTAGATAAATGATAAGGGATTCTACAGATTATACATTATGTAGTACTTATTATATAAATTTCTTATTTATTATTATGTTTATTACTATTATAGCAAGCGTTTATTATTTATATTATTAAATTTCACATTTGTAATAATATTTTTATTATGACTTTATAAAACAAATGTCAGAAATTTAAGTTATTTATGAAATAATTTAGAAACATTTGTTTATTTTTCTATTTAATTGTACTTTTATTAGTTTTTAGGTGGAGAAAAAACATCACAAATAATTAACTTATTTCGAATTTTTTAAATCTCGCGAAATAAGAACAGAGAAAAGTTACTCGGATGGAAAAATAGTTGTTTGTTCTACGTAAGCATTAGACGGGGTTGAAGCTGTGCTTACTGTTGCTGACCTAGGGAAAGGAGGAGGAGGTTAGAGCTAATGTATGCTTATAAGACAGACAAACATGCACGTGAGAGAGTGCGCTGCGTGAGATAGACTTTTTCCTCAGTATTTCATATGTACTTTTATTTGTTATATTCTAATTCAGGAGTGAATAGCCGGTAAATTTTGATTGTTTTAATTTATTGTTCAGTTGTATGTACTGTTAATGATTTGGCAATTGTTACGTAAGCACAAGGGGGGGGGGCATTCTAAAACGACTAAGAATGTGCTTATGTAATACTTCAAGGGTCCGTTAAGTCAGTTTTTTTTTTCCTCTCGCACACATCAAACCCCTTAACAACATCCCTAGCATTGGTTGTTTTAAACCATGATTTATCACGTAAACCATGACGTCGTATCATTAGTTGTGATGACATCAAGATCTATTAAGATTCCAAAAGATTATTATAATCTTTGTTTTTTTTTTTTGGTCTGGTTGAGAAACTATTTTTTCATTCCAAAATAAATTTGGGACAAAAGAAATTTTTAAGAGAAAGTTATTTTCAGAACATCCCCAAAAACAGTTCGAAGGTTCGTAATAAAACCAAAAACAAATTTAGGATTTCTTTTTAAGAAAAAAGGGGATTAATTTTGTTAAATAGCCTAAACTAATTTAGATTCCATCCCCCACCACCTACATCTCTTTAAAACCATTTCATTAATTTCACTTTTGATTTTAAAATAGATGAAGAAATAGATCCTAAAATGACTTGAAATTTTCTTCAGAGGTTCTTTGAAACTCATTGTCCTTATTTCTTTTCTTAAAATGGCCAAGATTGAGTTTTGAGGAATAGGATATGATTTTATTTCCATCAGGAAAACAAAGAAAGCCAAGGCCATGTTGTTTTGTTATCACTGCGTTGGTTTAGTGGCGTTTGTAAGCAAAGATTCGTTGGAGGAGGGGTTTTAACGTAGGTAGGTCTAAAGATGTATCAGAATAAATAAATCGTAACTAAAGAGACGACGAATCAATCGTTTTTATTTAAAAAAACCTTAGTGTTATTCTTTTATTGCTGCAGTAAAAACGGAAGGATACGTCACAAGAAATTCGTGTCTTACAAAAATAAATTTAAAAAAACCAAAAAACTATTAACTAAGTAAAAATAAAAATAAATATAGTTAAAGAATTTTTACTGAATCGCAATTGATGAAAGCTTGCTTGACATTTTCGATTTATGGAAAACACGACAATGTAGGTTTTTCTCTCTTTTTTTTTTATATATATTTGTTGTTACATTGCATTCCAATGTATGATGTGATCTTTTGTAGCAACGACTGTCTTACACGAAGGATTTTCCTTTTCTTTCGTCTCTTACTGATATAAGACACTCTGTGACAGTAACTTTCTCTCATTGGATTTGTTTAAGCTATTCTAAAAAATACTTGAAGGTAGTCCACCAAAATAGTGGAAACAACTATTTTCCCCAAATATCTTAATTACAAAAATAAATGAATTGTATTCACAGTTGACTTTGAAAAAAATAAAAGAGCTGTAATTTTACAAAGTTAGGGAAAACTTCTTCGAAGTTGAACAACATTCGTTGATTCCTTTTTGTTTTTTATAAAAAGTAATATCTTGTTTTGTAAATATATTTATAGTTGAGAATTGATTATATCCTTCCCCGCCAATTTGATGCTGAGTAATTTCTATTGATCAAAATTGCATTTCTGTTTATTTTACTCCTATTAATTTGACTGATGGTTAATGTTTGTAAACAGCTTTTCGAATAGTATTATAAAGTTATTTTTTAATTGTTTGTCTCTACTATTACAATGCACCAAGATACAGCTACTCAATTACTAAATTAAATAAAAGCAAAAAAAAAACACTTGAAATTAAAATACTGCAATATTCCATAAAAACTGAATCCGGAGAAAAACCACATCATTTTAGATTCAGTAAATGATGAGAGTTGCAAAATTGACCCCGAATACGAAGATCATTAATATTCAGTTACTTCAGAAGGCATCGTAAACGAAACTCAATAGTAGTACTATGGGTCGCACAGTAAGAATTGGAGAAATGAATTTAACCCCACACGACATACGTCTCTAATAATGCTTAAAACATCAGAAATAGGCGCAGGAATTTATTGTTTTATTTTAAGGTTTCTGATGAATCCTGCTTCGGGTGCAAACTATGGCGATATCAGAGTTTGGTGCAGAGTCAGCGCCAGGATTCAACAGATCCTCTGATCTAGATCACCTCTTTTGTCAACAGATATCTTTGCCATTTTCTGTCATTGGATGAGGGCGATCACATTGAATATACATCTCCTGTACGGTATTTGATGTCTGCAAAAGACATTTGCATTGGATACAACAACAATTGAAGGAAGATACGAATTCCAGATATTAATTATCTGATGTAAGTCAAAAGGTTTTATTTTTTTAATTGAACTTATAATTATCAAGATTAGTATAATTAATTATTTACAAAAATGCAATCAAGTGAAAAACGTGGAACCTTGCAGAGGATGAACCACTAGCCTGATTTCTAGGAGTAACAATTCCAAGCGATGCAAAACATTGAGAAACACTGTATCACTCTTCCGGATCTTATTCTGGGTGTTGTTATTTTACCTTCATGAAATCCCCCCCCCCCCGCCTCTGTAAAATGCAATTTCATATTTAAGATCTGGAAATATCTAAAGATAAATTTGGAAATTATGATAGGAATTAAATTTTTTGAGTAAAATATTAACAACATAATTGAATGTCTTTAAATTCGATTCATTGTTAAGATTTCTTGAATCGTTATCATCAAATTCCTAATCTGTGACTGAAAATCCCTAAATCAAAATTAAACTTTAAAAAAAAAAATTCTCAAAATATTGAGTCGTCATTTTAAGTTTTCTTACCCATTGAAGCATTTTAGGTTGACGATGAAGACGTTGATTGGTTCCTTCCTGATCCATAAATGTCAGTTTCTTATATCTAATAGGATCGAATGGAGATCAGTTGTGCAAATAGGAATAGCCCATCTTATTTCAATTTCCATTTGTTCAAATAAGAGTTTAAATCAAATCCGAGCAGACGTCAATAGAATCTCATTCAGAAGTTACAGATTGACTTCATTCTTTCGCTTCCAAAGCTTTCTATGGATCTAAGATCTTTATATAATACTTCGTATATTTAATTAATAACACTTCGTATATTTTCACAAATTTATATTCTTTTTTTTTTTTGTCTGGGTAGATCCTAGGACCTGTTTGGAGGAGAAATCATCCCCTACCTCCCCCGAGGAACTTAATTAATAATAAACAGAGATCTTATTAAACTAAAACCATGTTTCTCTCTAAATTTTATAATAACCGAAAATGATTTAAATTAAGTAAGAAAAACTGTTGTTACTTTTATTTTTTGTTCTCTTATTTGATTACAGCCGTTCAGTCTAATGGAGTCTAGCAGATGGTGAATCCCGAGGCAGACATGAATTTGTTTTCTTTTTTTCCTACATTATTTCCTTTGAATATTATAGAAAATTATTTACTTAGAATAGATAATAATACGAGTACGGAAGAAGATTTTAATAAAAAAATTGATGATATGAAAACACTACTAAAAAAGAATGATTATACAGACAAATTTATTGAAAGCACAATTAGGAATTATCATAAATTTAAAATAAAAGAATTGAAAGCCTATGATGATATGAGATGTTTTATACCATATTTGAATAGCAATAGTTTGCGTTTAAAAGAAATATGCAAGAAATTCGGAATCAATGTAAGTTTTGAATATAATAATAAATTAAAGAATATTTTGTGTAAAAAATTGAATAGTATTGATAAAAGATATGAAATGGGTGTAATATATAAATTGGAATGTCTTAACTGTAATTTGTTTTATCTTGGAGAAACGAAAAGAACGATTAAGGAACGTGCTTCAGAACATGGTTACTATATCAGGACAAACTTAGTAGAAAAATCTGAAATTGCGGAGCATTGTAATGAAAAGAAACATTTTTTTAATAAGGAAGTTAGAATTCTTTGTAATGAAAAGAACACTAAAATTAGAAAAATAATCGAAAGCATATGCATAAGAACATCAAAAGGAGAAAACTTAAATAGGAATGATGGGATTAATATTAATGAAGGTATAGTAAAATTAGGCAAAGATTTAATTGATGAAAAATATTTTAATCCCAACAATAAAGTAATAATTGAAGATCTAGATTATAAAAAACAATTGAAATTGGATACACAACACGAGGATTATTGTGAAGAAGACGACGTTCTATAATATTCATTGTAATATTCATGAATTAATCGTCTTCTAATCTCGTAACTTAATAATATATTGTATTAATATTGTATTGTTATATTTCACAGATATTGTAAATTCAAAATCTCGTGATTTATTATTTAATATTAATATTATTATTTGTAAAGGCTTGAAGAAGAGGAGACGTTTCTTTTATTTTTCTCCTCGAAAATTCGCTGTTTTTTTCTAGAAATAAATGTAATGTTTAGCATTTATTTTCTGGTGTAGGGGAAGATGATTATTTCCTTTGATTGCTTAAGACATAGTTAGTTAGATGAATATGCACTGGATTGTTTCTAATATTAGTCCAAGGTCAGAGAATATGATTAAATTTTATTGAAATATTTCTACCTTGTTTCGTAGTCTGAGGATTTTCTTTTGAGTTGAGATCTTTACTTCTGAGACGTCATCAACACTAAGCCCCAATGAACTTTCTCATCTGTTTCTTTCTCATCTGTTTCATTGGAACAAAATTACTTTAGAACTTTGAAATTCTACTACTTGTTTGAAAACAAACAGATTATTTTATTATTATTATTATTATTATTATTATTATTATTAAAATAGTTTTTATAAAAAAATAAGTTTAACTAATATTAAGAACTTTTCATGTATTTCATTACTAAAAAATTATTGAATGGCTTATAATCAATAACAATGTGTTTGAACCTCTTAAATATTGTAGAACGTTTGTCGTTCCTTAATTCTGTTTTAAAATAATTCCTTAATAAAATATTGGTGACAAATAAGAGAAAGGAAGAATTCTTTGATACTCATCTTCCTTTCTTTCTCTTTCAAAACTTGGAGTAATCGAATTAGAACGAAGAGATTTTTCATTAAACTAATAAACGGATAACATTGGATACCACTAAGTCTTCTGGAAAACTTCTCCATCAGCCGAAATTCTTAATTAGATCACGTCAATCTGCAGTGGATTTTCTTAATCCGTTTTTAAAAACTCTCTTTTAAAACTATTGCAGTGGCTTTCACCCGAAGGTTGTCATTAGAAAGGTT
This sequence comes from Thereuonema tuberculata, assembly GCA_023159025.1. Lineage (NCBI taxonomy): Eukaryota > Metazoa > Arthropoda > Chilopoda > Scutigeromorpha > Scutigeridae > Thereuonema > Thereuonema tuberculata. The sequence continues at coordinate 69,952,470 of JAFIDM010000003.1, forward strand.
AAGATCTTCCTCAGGTTTCTAATGATTCCTTTGAATTAAGTAAATTTTGTTTTTGTTTAAATCCGTCTTTGAATTTAGACTTCCTAGAATCAAATGAGAATGTGAAACAAATTTAGTAAATTTTCTTTAGTAAATTATGTTTTTAATAAAAGAAATTTTCAATTGAAGACGAACCTAATCTAAAAGGAGATTTCTTCTTCTTTAGGGTGTGTGAAACGCAATGAATCCTGTTCTTCTGTTCCTGATGCTGTTGACGCTGGCAAAGCCTGAATTCAGCATCAATGAAGAGGAAACGGTGGTTAGTTATATGGAGGTAAGTAAGCTTTTTTGTTATTTCCTGCTATTTTTTTAAATTACAATTATAAAATATTAGTTGTATTTAAATAAATAAATAAATCAGAAAATTCCTTTTTTTTTTTCAAAGTTGCGGTTTTACAAAAGAATCCCAATCAGAGAACTTTGACAGAAGCTGTCACGTGACAAAGAATCCTTTTTGGTAAAAAGATTTTTGAACAAAATTGATGATATTCCGAGAAATGGAACTGATTATATTTTCGATTAGAAATCTTCTTACAAAAAAAAAGGCAATTTCTCATTGACAACGTTACAGCTATTAATGTTTTAGAATAATATACATAAGCATTTACAACATAACTTGTAACAAAAACCAATAATAAGAGTCCTCTTCGTTAACTTTTCCTTGGTTGTAATAAAATTAGAAATAAAATCTGTTTCTAAAATATCTGTTTCAAACAGAAATTTCTTATTTGAAAGGACATTGAATGTTAACTTCATCTTCAGGATGAATTAAAAATCGTTTGTCCAAAGTGTTGACTTTGCATCAGTTCATTGAAACAAATCCTGTTCAGGAATAAAGAACTTTTCTATTCCGTTAAAGAAAACCTCTTTTTACGGGAGCCTCTGTTCCCTTGTTCTTTCATAGCCTAGAATTGATCGTTTTGACAAATAGACCCAACTTATTTGGTCGGCACAAGATAACGACCTAACGGGTCTAAACACATAGGAACTCTTTGGCACTTCTCCTCTTTGGTTTTGGTCTCATCCATCTGCTTTCTTTTGTCTTCATCTTAGACTGTCAATTTTAAGTCTTGTAAATGAAAATGACTTTTTTATTGTATTTTTAGAAATTTGACAAAGAAAAATATTAGAGGAGAGATAAGATTTACTCTAAAAATAGTTAAAAAGATAAAACTTCAATTGCGAATCCATAGCCATGAGTCTACGTCATCATCATATTGTTATGGCCAATGAACTTTTTAACTGAAACACTCTCTCATGTAGATTGTACTGTACATGTAGAACCTCTGTAGAATGAGTTTCTCTCCTGGAGAGTAAAGGCGGGCGGGCGTTGGGCTGATCACCCGAGCTCCACTCACAGGGAATCTTACCTTCCTAGGCTTTAACTATGGTTTCAATAGGAAATAAGTTTTTTCCTTGTTTATTTAAATCATTGTGCCATTAAAAAAAAAAAAGAAAAGTCATCGTGAAAATCACTTAAGAAGTCATTAACTTAAAGATGAGGTAAAAGATGCTCTTTTACATCCACAAACACCTCTAGTGCAATGTTTTTAATTTTAGTGTTCTTTTAAAAATAATTGAAAAGTTTTTAATATAGCCTTTATAATTTGTTGGAATAAATTAATTTTGTATTTTTTCCTGTAACTGTGTTTAATTTTATCTTAAAGGATACTAAACAGGCCCAATTGGATTACATATCGGAAATAACCACCAAACCAGATCTATGTATTGACGGAGATAAAGGATTTCGTTCCGTTGCAGTGAGTCTGAACACAGCTCGATTCTTTAGTGCTCGTCAGAAAGCAGAGTTGGTAGCGAGATTTCTACAAGACTCTCTTACATTAGAGAATAAGCGTAAGTTTCAAGGATTCACTTTCAGTTCATTGTTTTTCTTTCAAAGCTGTTAAGGATTCTCTGCCATTTCCCAATCAGATACAAGAATATTTTAAGGCAAATTTTAACGAAGGTAACAGGGGAAAAAAAGGATAATATAGTATACACAATGCACTTTAATTTGCTTTAACGCCTTGAGCTATCATCGACGGGATCTGGGATTGCTGTTTCTTCCTTGTTAGGACTCATCAGCCAGATTTACCCGGAAGGCGTGATTGATCCTTCTCCTACTCCCTGGGATTCTACAAAAGCAAAAAACAACGCTCGAACCTCTATAGCAATGGTTCCCAAAGTGTCGGTCGCAACCTCCTGGAGTGATCGTGATAAAGAGCTGGGGTAAGGGGGAGATCGCAAGAGGATTTACAAAGAAAACAAATAACGCCTTATTAACCTACACTTATTTAGGAACATAAACAATGTTAAAATTAAAAACAAAAAGTGTTTCAGTATTTGCAAAGTAAAAAATATTAATGCGATATGTTTTTCAGAAACTAAGAAGCTAAAAACAGACACATTTATCGCATTAATAGTTTTTACTTTTACTCTTTATTCGATACACACACAATAGTATCATTTTTAAGTTCAAGGCCATTTCTCGCTTTTGTTTTGTTTGCAGTTATAAACGAGAAACTTATTTCGCATAAAATGCAGGTTGCAATGGAATCAAAAAGAGCAACTTTTGCAAGCTCTGGCTTATCTTGAATTATTTTGATCCAAAACTAGTCTTCGCTGGGCAAAAAAGTCTAGTTTCAACATTCCATCAGCATAGATTTCAATGGGTTTTTTTTTTCCCTTTATATTTGTTGCAATTATTTGAGTTTCTTTCCGGAAATACTTAAAAAGCTGTTTTTAAAATTAACTTCTCGATCTTGCAAATGTCTATTCAAAGTGTTTTAATTGTTCGAAAATATCATCAGGGAAGATCAGTCTAAGAAGCCGAAGAGAATTGTAAAATAAGTTTGCATCTTACGATTCCTCGTCTTTCAGATACACTACCCTACAGTAATGGACCGGACACCTGCATATTTACATAAAATCAGGCGAGATCGTCAAAGTGCATGTGCGCACGTGATCAGTGAGTTTCAACAGGCATCAGGGGTTACATTGCGGAAAACATCACAATCACAATACATTGCGGAAGGAATTGAACGCCCTTAAAATCCACAAACCACACATCTCACCATTCAACAGAACCGCCAGACTCAAGTGGTATTTGCAAAGTTGCAACTGAACTGTAGAGCAGTGGAAAACAATTTTATGGAGTGTAACGTGCCTCATCACCTTACACTCTCTTCCAGTCGGATGGACGTGTTTGAGTATGGCGAATGCCAGGCGAACGTCTTTTACCCAAGTGCATCGTTCCATCTGTGAAGTTCGGCGGTGGGGGAATCATGCTGTGGGGGTGATTCCCATAGTATAGCCTGGGACCATTGCATGTTGTTGCGGGAATCTTGAACTCCGAAGGCTATAAAGACATTTTGGATAATCGGGTTGTTCCTACTCTCTGGCAAATGCTTGGAAATGACGATAGTTACTTTCAGAATGACAATGCTCCATGCCATGTTTCAGCCTCTGTCCAACAGTGATATACAGAGATGGCTGTAAAGTGGCTTCCATGGCCTGCTCAGAGTCCCGACCTAAACCCTATCGAACATTTATGGGACGAGTTAGAGCATCGATTGAGGGCCAGGGGACCACGTCCGACATCTACAGCTGCACTGGCCATGTTCTTGAAGCAGGAATGGACATAAAAACCCTTAGCTCTGTATCAAAACTTTGTGGAAAGCATGCCCCACAGGGTGGCTAATGTAACTTCAGCACGTGAGTGCCCATCCCACTCTTAAATCAGTTACTTCCACATGTTTCCAATAAAGCGCACTGTCCGGTCCATTAGTGTAGGGTAGTGTACATTAAAAGTTCTGCTCTTAAACTATTTTTAATACGTTATTCTTCGTTTTACTTCCGTATGATGAACAAGATTTTGATTTACCAAACCCATGTCTTCACAAATTTTCTTTAAAATAGGAGTTTGCAACGGTCTTCCTTTGAAGGAATTCACTACTTTAATGATAGATTTTAAAACATAATCCATTTCAGATGTTAATGATTTTGTTGCAAGAGCTTCTCGATGTAAAAAAACAACATTATTGCCGTTATCTCTTGTAATCTGACACTTCGATATCCCATCATTGCCTTGATGCATTTAGCAATACATTTCGCCCAGTCAGTATCGTACTTACTGGTACTTAGCATAAAAGTGTCGAGTAAACATTTTCCGGTAGTATTGGTTTCTAGTGGTTTACAAAATAAAATAGCTTCACATCATTCTCGGAACCATATGTTACAAAGACTAAGAACTAACTGCGACCCGGGAAATATTCACGGAAGTAAAACGGCTTATTTCGGCTTATTTGTTAAAATAATATTATAATATTGTTAAAATAAAAAAAATAAAAAATGATTTACCACTTTCGTAGTAGCCAGCACTGCGGTTTCTCATTATGAAACATAATAGGCAACATGCTGCCCTAAAAGAATAGGTTCGTCGAAATTGAGGCAATATTAACGGAAGTAAAACAAATGCCACATTTTTGAAATACCCTGAAATTTTTGAAAAACACAAGATTGAAAAAGATGTTCTATGCTCATTTTTTTAAAGCCATAACTTCCGCAACAGCCCACATATAATTTGAATGACTAAGCCAAATTTTATTAAAATAAAAGAAAATAAAAAATTGATTTACCAGTTTCAACAATAACAATAACGAATGTCCAACAGCCAATACCAATAATCCTGTCTGGACAACAATGAGGGCACGTGCATCGTCATTGTATCCTACTTGTTGATTATTGAGCCAGTGCTACACAGCCGAAATTATATAAAAACCGAGGTTTTACAAACTCTCTGATAAATTTTGTCGCATGAACTTCATGCATTTCAGTGTAAACTTCATGTATGTGGGAAAGAAAATTTCAATACAATGATAATTGTGTAATCGCGATCCGTCGCAGTGAAGGGGGAAGAATATTTGAGACGCCATGTTGAAATGTGGGCGTGACGTCATGCCTGACGTGTTCCAACGCTGCACTGTGATTGGTTATTTCAAATTACAAATTTACAAAGATTGTACAACTTTTGCCTATTAATAGGATGATTAGACTCAGTTGGAAATATCTGTGGATTCTGCAATGAGAAATAAGCGCTCTACTTAATATTTACAAGAACTTGCATTCAAATACCTTGTTGTTTATCCTTCTTTGAATTGTTTTATTGGACAGTGGTATTTCCCTGAATTTATCAGCATCTTTTTCAAAAATCATTAATCATGAATTCGATAAGTTTTCATTAGTACTGGTTGCCGAAGTAAAAATTGCTGCTCCTTGGGGAGGTTGTTTACCTTTCTTTCAAGCTTGTCTCTTAAGTCTCGATGTCTGGTCTTTAAATGTCGAAGTACCTTAGAGGTTTCATACTTTCCTGCGACAACAAATCTCGACAAACTACAAAGACTATGAATTAAGATTTATTGGAAATAACGGTAAAGCTATTCATCGCTGTACAATCTATTTTTCTTTTTATTCTTGTCACTGCCAGATGTAGAACGTTCCAACGATGTTTTAAAAAAGTTATCCCTCTTTATCAAAAGCGTTTAGTATCTGATATTGCACTTGTCTGATTCACTGCTTATGTAGGTACGAGTAGTTGAACTGTTTCCGAAAGACTGTTCAGTGCCATCTAGCGACGAATAGAAATAGCGCGCACTCTCGAACATAGTGGGAAGTCCAGAACACCAAGATACACAAATGTAGCTCTGAGTATCAGATGGCGCAAGTATCATTTTCGATTTGTATTGAACTACGATAGTGGAGGTCGCAAACCAAATCTCGCCAATGTCGCAAACATAGGTCACTGCTGAACAGCAACAAAATCTTAGTCAGCCATCTAATAGAGTCAAAGATATTGAAATACAAAACACCACAAGAACTAAATAATCAAAATGAGACAAGTTTTAACATGAATGAATGAAAACAAGGACAAGACAATGTATTCTAGTTTGCTTTCACGCCTTGAGCTATCATCGACGGGAATCTGGGATAGATGTTTTGTCCTTTTTACGACTCATCAGCCAGATTTTCCCCGAATGACAGGTTCCGAAGGCGAGAAAGATTATGGATCCTTCTTCCACTCCCGTGGTCCTACTGTAACGCTCTATTGTATTAAAAGAAATTGCGCTTTTAATAAAAATAGCACATTACATTGATCTGGTTGCCTTTGGCAACAAAAAAATATCATAATAGTTTGGTAGGTATCTTACAGTGCTTTGATTTGTATAATTGTGTGTCGTGAACATGATTGTTAATGATTATCATTTATGGGTGCGCTTGTGTAATAGAATTGTTAAGTTAAAAAAGAAATACAAATTAATATAAAACAATAAATTGAAAAGTAAAATTTGATTTATACACAATAAATAAATAGAAAACAAGTTCTATTCATTAATTTTTAGTTTAGAATATCATTGTCTTTAATCAAGGAAACTTTTAAATAAAAATTTTAATTTTAATTCCTTCATTAATTTAAATAAAGTCCTTTTTTTATTTCTTACTAAAGAAGGACTTTATTTAAATTAATGAACGAATTAAAATTAAAGTTTTTATTTCAAAGTTTTCCTTTGTTTAAAAACAATGATATTCTTAACAAAATATTAATGAATACAAGTTATTTTCTAAATATTTATTGTTCTATGCATCTTACTATAATTGAATAGTAAGTAAGTAATGTTGTTTAACTAACCAATTAAATCTATTATTTACTGGTTGTTCAAATATCAGTCGCAGTTCGTCAGATAGTCCTATTATTTCACAACTTATTCAAAATAACTGAATGAACGTTACCTTTATATTTTCTGAAAGTATATATCTTAAAGATATAATAATACATTCATTTTTACATATAATTCTCCCTCGTGAATACATATATGTGTATTCAGGGTGTTGCAAAATTCGTTTGTATTATTCAAACCACGTGTTGGGGCATGGCTAAAGATCAATGTATTCCTAATGAACCCTTGTCCGGAAACGCCCCATTACGGCGCTAGGTGGTCCTAAAGTGAGCCTTTCCGAGAGAACATATCCTTTGCCATACCATCCGAAATATTTTGCAGGCGATCCTACATATTGATCTGGGGGTGCTATTTTTGTTGGTTTCAATTTTATTCGGTGTTATGCAGTACTAGGGTAGTTATTTATAATAAAATAAAAACAAACAAGATAGAGAAAAACAAAAATCGGAATAACGGTTGTAAACTGATGTATGTAGTAAAAATAAATATTATAATATTATGTATAATAAATACAACTACAATAGTTAAATTAATTAATTTTTAGAATTTTTAAACTATTTGTTAGTTTTTATTGTATTGTAAATAATTATCCAAATACTGCTTAACACTGAATTGCAAAACCAACAAAAATAGCACCCCCAGATCAGTGTGTGGGCTCGCCTGCAAAACATTTACGGTGTTGCAAAGGATATGTTCTCTCGGAAAGGCTCACTTTAGGACCACCTAGCGCCGTAATGGGGCGTTTCCGGACAAGGGTTCATTAGGAATACATTGATCCTTAACCATGCCTCTACACGTGGTTTGAATATTACACACGAATTTTGCAACACCTGTATATAGAGGGTGATTCACGAAGATATGCAGAAACTTCGGGAGCTCATTCTACATGTAAAAGTAAAGAAAAAAAGTTATATAAACATAGGTCCGGAAATGCTTCGATATCGAGTTATGGCTAGCGAAAGATTTCGCCCATAATATAGTACCCTGGGTGAAATAAAGACATGCTGG
>JAFIDM010000003.1:69966523-69982357 GCA_023159025.1 Thereuonema tuberculata
AAAAAAAAAAACAACCAAAGTGGTGAAACCTTTAGTTAAAGTCATGGTTATCGCATTCTTCGACGTTCAAGAACTGATTTACCAGCATGTTATACTATCACACACAACTATAACAAGCAGAGTACTACAAAAGTGTACTTGAAGACCCTGAAGGACCACGTCAGGAGAAAACGACCATCACACTTTTGCAAATGTAGTCAAATGGAGGATCTCACCAAAATCAATGTGAAATATGTTCCTCATACTCCCTACATCCCAGAAGTGGCCCCTTGTAATTTATTCCTGTTTCCTCAATTAAAAAAAAAAAACTTCATAAAAGACGTTTTCAATCTTCACAAGCTTCAAGTGAAGGCTTCAGGGGCGATTCTGAAGGACTTGTCAAGCAATGGCTTCTAGCATCTTTGTGCGTCTTTGACGACTGTCAGAAACGCTGGCGTAAATACATTGCAACCAATGGGGACTGCCAACCAATGGGGACCAATTGGAGGATGACTGAGTCAAAAAATATTATAATCATTCATTATTGAACAGCCCTTTTATTTATCCAATTTTCATTTCTAAATAATATTATCTAAAAGGATATTATTCTAAATAATATTGCTACGGGGTGAGTGGCTAAGGGTCGTAACTCCACGAACGTCCGGCGGCTTGGAGGTCCTCAGTAAACGTTGGACTAACCGAAGTTTGACTAAAACTTTGTTTCTTTTTATTATCAAAATATAGTTCTGCAACTACTACTAATTATGCTAGTCTTCAGCTTCAAAACGTCCATTGCGTACTCCTCTGGACTAATGAAGTCCTTTACGGCTTTAGGTGACTTCCCCGTAGTCGCTCCTTCTTAGCTCGATCGTCTCTGGAATCCTGTGGACTCAGGTAACACTTTTACGGCTAGGAATGGCTTCTCCGTAGTCTCTCTTTCTTAGCTCGATCGTCTCTGGAACCCTGCGGACTCAGGTAACACTTGTACGGCTAGGGATGGCTTCTCCGTAGTCGCTCCGTACTTTACTCCTGCTGTTTGAAGTAACTCCATAGTGCCCGGCTACCGTTTCAATCTTGGAGGCGGACTTCAGGATGGTGGTCTGCCACGAAACTTGCTGTCTCTCCTTTTGGGCTCCTGCCCACGGACCGACTATAACTCCTTATGGGCTCCAGCCTACCAACGAACCCCTCTCTTGTCTTTCTGGCTGGAAGCAACTTGTGGCTTTTTCGACCACCGATCTGACTCTTCTCTCTTCTCCGTCTGACTGCCGCACTCTGTGGCTCTCGGCCACTAAACTGACTCTTCTCCGGCTGGAGACTATTGCGTGGCTCTCGGCCACCGAACTGCTTGTCTAAGCTTGGCTCTGCAGCTCTATATAAGGCAGAATGAAGCCTCGTTCCTGCCACTGGACTGTTTGACTTTGAACAGGGGGGCCAGGTTGGACGGGTGAATGGCCAAATCAACCGGTAACAATAGTATCTAAAAGATTAACCAAAGATCTATTTATTGTTATTTCTGAGTGACATTAATCAAAAGATGAAATGCACACAGGTACTGAACACCTATCTATGGGAAGAGAGTAAAACTGTAAAAGTGGCAGAAAAACTTAATAATAAAACTTTACAACCCTCTTCCTAAAAGGCTGCCTACGCAGAAAAACATTGATTTCGAAAGCGAACTAAATAGTTGAGAACTATTTTACACCCCATCGATTACCCTGTTTTCCTGAAGGTTCCTGTTGGACAGTATATTAGAAAACACGATAGATGAACTGTAAACTTTTCTTTGGGATTGATTAACAGGTAGGTTGCATCCAATGTGACTTTATAGTCGCTTTACATTTAAAAATGGGAAAGTTTGGGTTTTGCTGTCCTAATGAAGGCAATTTTGCACTTAATCCTAAATCATTAAATTTCGAAGCAGGAATGCAGTTTAGGGAGCAGTACAAGAACGTCTGAAATGTGACTAACCAACAAGAGAGCTGTTTTCGTATTGACTCACAAGCTGCTGTATTTCCATAAGTGCCAATAATATGGATAATAGTGAAATTGTGATCCACACAAAACAAGTTCTTAGTGATCTTATTTGTGAGGGTTTACCAACCACTGTGGGATTCCGGGAAATGAAATGGATGATAAACTGGTAGTAAAAGATTGTGAAATATCTACTTCTATTACCTACTTTCAAGCAGTAGTTCAGCTGTTACGAAGTTTTTACAAAAAGCAAATGGTAAAAAAAAAGTACAACCCTTCTAACTGAGATGCTCTGAATTTAGCCGGCAGAGATTTTGTACCAATTTCCGATTAAAAACGATGTAATGAGCGTGTAAGGAGATCAGTATATGTCTGGATAACACGTAATTACCCAAATTTTTGATCTAATATTAAAACAGTAATTATGTTTTCATAAAGTTACAATTGAGTTACAGATGGAAAAAAGATAAATCCATTTATTACAGAAAAAAAAAGAAGAGAAATGGATCTGGAAATGTAGAAACAGACCGAAGAGGCTCTTGAGTCAAGAAAATAAGAAAGTAATGAAAGATAGAATCAAGTTAGCAACAATTCAATAAAAAAAAAACACGAAAGAAGAACGATGTTAAAAATACCAAATTCTTCAATAATCTTCTTTCTTTCCATCAAAAGTTGTTTTAGACAAATATAAATAAACTCTTCAACACATCATACTAGTATTTAAAAGATTTATTTCAATACTGAAGACAAACTTTCGGGAATCGTACATATTCCCTTTATATAGCCAGAAAGCAAAAAATTAGAATAAAATTAACAAAACAAAAATAACATAACAAGGTTCAAAGGAATGAAACATCAACAAATTCAATTGTTGTTACAATTATATGTTAGCACAAATAAATATCAATTGTGATAACAAAACTTAACAATCATTACTAATTAATCAATCAGATATATTATTAATAATTTAAAAGTTAAAAAGTTGCTATTTTTTTTACATCAAAACTTATACAGTGAAACCTCCGAATAGCGGACAGTCACGGGACCGGAAGTTTCGTCCGTTATTGGGAGGTGTCCGCTATTGGGGAGAACTATCTTTTTTTCAATTTTTAGCTTATAGCATGTCGTTTAATGAAAAATTAAGTACAATCTTAAATTTCTACAATTAACATTGCCCTATGAGAAAATATGAACAATTGCAAACTGCTTACTATTTTCCTTTTTAAATGAATTCTAATCCATTAGTCTTACTTAAAATAATAACAAAATTAAGTAAGACAACGGATTAGAAAATTCATTTTATTAACTAAAGTAATCAGTTAACAGAGTTTGACATTTCTTTTTCATGTTTCTCAATATGAATATTTAAATCGTTTAACATTGCAAGGCCTTCAGAGTCCACTTTGCTTCCAACGCCTTTTCTTGCAATAATGGCCCACTAATGGGAATGTTTTTTGCTCGTGCAGCACAAAACTAATCGAAGACAATCGATCGCACTTGCCTCCGTTTCCGAACTTTGATGTGTTTGGAGTTTTTGTTGGAGTTCGTGATCCATAATTTCAAAATTTCCTCTGGAGGCTACGTATTGCTGTAAGCCTGATTCTATTGCTTTTGAAAAGCAACACAAGATCGTTCATTTTCTGTAGAATGTTGTCCGTTATTGGGAGTGTCCGCTAATCGGAGGTCAATACATGGAAACGTCTATATTAAGGGACTGGGGATTGCAAAATAGTCCGCTTTTCGGGAGTGTCCGTTAGTGGAGGTTTCACTGTATAAGCCTTAAAATGCTTACTTTATTCCAAAAACTAATATAAACTCTCCAGAATAATATTTGTTTTTGGAATAAAGTAAGCATTTTATAGAAATGTCTAACAGTTTTTATGTTATATAATTAACATAAAAATATTTGGATCTACGAAGGCTCCTTTGTATCTATTAAAGTTTTTACTTTTCGTATGTTTAATAATGCAACTTTCTAAATTTTTTCTGAATTTTAATTCAGTTTCTTTATACGGAATTTTTATATTCGTATCCATAACGTGACCTTTTTGTATACAATGGTTAGCTATGTCGGAAATTTCGAAATTTTTATTTTTTAGGGCTCTTCCGTGTTCAGAAACCCGTTCAGCTAGGGTCCTTTTAGTCTCGCCTTTGTAAAAATTCCCGCAAGTTTTGCAATCAATTTTAAAAACCAAACCCATTTCATTTTGATTTCATGATGATTGATTTTCTTACAAAGTAAATTTTCAATTTTATTTTTATATCTAAAGCCAACATTAATGTTGAATGTTTTACATAATTTTCGTAATAATAAACTGTTTTCATTAAGATAGGGGATGAAAACCCTATTTTCAAATTTATTCATTTCTTTAATTTTGAACATATTATAGCATCAAATATGGTCTTTTATAAACTTATCTGGATAGTTATTTTTCTTTAGAAGGATAGTCAGTCATTTATTTTTTCTTTATAAACATCTTCATAACTGGTGTTTCTATCTAATCTTCTTATATAATTTTCTATAATATTCTTCTTGATATGAGTTTTGTGATTTGAATAATAATTTAAAATGTCATCACTTTAGAAATCCTTTTTCAAATGCTCCATGACAATTTTTTGTTATTTTTTACCAATTTAATATCTAAAAACTTTAACTCTCCATTTGTTTCCAATTCTTTTTTAAATTTTAAATCATTATTACTTTGATTTAAATTTTCAAAAAATATATTAAATTGTCTAATGGTATCAAACCAAATAATCAGAATGTCATCAACATATCTGAAATATTCGAACTTTGGTTTGTTTTGCTGTTTAAGTAACAAAATGTTCTCAAAATAATTTAAATACAAATTAGACAAAGAACCAGAAATTGGGGAACCCATTGGGAACCCCTTTGTTTGCTTGAAAAATTTTTACCATGTTTAAAATATATATTATAAGTCCCATCCTAATATTATTATTATAATTAAGGATTATATAAGTTTTGATGTCAAAAACATAGTAACTTTTGCAAAAGTTAGTTTTAAATTATTAATAATCTATTTCATTGATTAATTAGTAATGATTGTTAGTTTTGTTATCACAATTGATATTTATTTGTGTTAACATATTATTGTAACAACAATTGAATTTGTTGATGTTTCATTCCTTTGAACCTTGTTATGCTATTTTATCCATTTTTGTTTTTTTAATTTTATTCTAATTTTTTGCTTTCTGGCTTGATAAAAGGGAACTAGTTGCGACCCGTGAAATATTCACGGAAGTAAAACAAATTCCACATTTTTGAAAAACACAAGATTGAAAAAGATGTTCTAAGCTCATTTTTTAAAAGCCATGACTTCCGCAACAGCCCACATCATATAATTTGAATGACTAAGCCAACTTTTGTTAAAATAAAAGAAAATAAAAAATTGATTTACTAGTTTCAACAATAACAATAACGAATCCAACAGCCAATACCAATAATACTGTCTGGACAACAATGAGGGCACGTGCCTCGTCATTATCCCTACTTTGTTGAGTATTGAGCGAGCGACTACACAGCCGAAATTATGTAAAAACCGAGGTTTTACAAACTCTCTGACAAATTTTGACGCATGAGCTTCATGCATTTCAGTGTAAACTTCATTTATGTGGGAAAGAAAATCTCAATACGCTGATAATAATTGTATAATCGCGATCCGTCGATGTGAAGTGGATATAATAGTAGAGACGCCATCTTTAAATATGGGCGTGACATCATGCCTGACGTGTTCCAACGCTGCACTGTGATTGGTTATTTCAAATTACAAATTTACAAAGATCGTACAACTTTTGCCTATTAATAGGATAATATGCACGATTCCCGAAAATTTGTCTTCAGTATTTAAATAAATCTTTTAAATGCTAGTGGGATGTGTTTATTTCTAGATGTTAAAAATGGTTGAATGAAAATTGAAGATGGTGAAGATCAATATCACAAAATGATTCTAAACTGTAGCTAGCAAAATAAAACGCGTCGTTTAAACGCGGAAAGCTTGGACTCCTTTCTTGAAGATAAATTTCAGATAGAATGAGAAAAAGTTGTCTGAGGACTGAAGAGTGTGTTTTGTCCATTTAACAAAGTTTTTTTACTCATTTCTATTGGAAATCACTTAATGAATTATTTCTGTGAATATTAAGTCTATTTCTTTCCTTTTAGTGCATTTTCACCCCTGGAGAAGGTTGGAGGAAAGGTTCTTACTTGTGTCAGTGTAAAAACGGTTATTATTCCAATTCAGGAACCACTGTCTTTAATGGAACCCAGGTGGAAATGGCATTCAGTACTTCCAAGTAAGCATAGTTCATCAAAATAAAATAGCAGTAAGAAAACTTGTAATTTGTGCAATGTAATAAAATATTTGAAAATGTATGATATTTTTAGGCTATAATAATTAAGATCAGTTGTATTTAGAATTTATGTAAAGAACTGAAATGACGAGTTTGGATATTGAAGAAATCAAGAAGAGAATTTCCCACAACGCACGTTACGAATCAGAGAGAAATTGAAAAGAAATATATTTGAGACTAATTAGCTGCATTTCTACTATTGTAGATGAAAGAAGAATTCAAACATTAATTCATAGTAACATCAGTGAAAAGTCTTAAAGCAAAACCATTCCCAAAAATCATCTCATCATTTTTTTCTTTATATTTCCTTTTCTTTCTTTTTTTTTTTATTTCCATTCACATTAAGAGAAATGTCTTTAATTCTTGTAAACTTTTATTCTCTTTGTGTAGAGGTTACTTTTAAGCTTCGTTGATCCAAATTATAGCAACAAATTAGTGATGAATAAGTTTATTCTTTTTAGCCTCCTCTTCTAAAGTCAGTTATTAATGTTACATCCATTGGATTTTATGAAATTTAATCTATAACAAATTTTACTTCCGGAAGATATCTCTTAACATATCTTTTGATAGAAAAACCAGAATTTTCTTGAATAATGTTAAAATGGCTCACTTTCTGTATTTAATGTCATTTTTCTGGCTGCAACCTTTAAGCAGAAAAGTTGTTTTGCAAAAGACTAATATAGTTGAAGATGTTGTCTTTACTTAGTAAAGATCAGATCATGAGGAAGTAAGAATTTTCATATTCATAATTACAATGAAATATTTGAAGAAATAAAACGAAATGACTTCATACAAATATTGTTACTTATTTTCATTTGTTGTTCTATGACGATGGGTTAAGAATTTTGATTTTCATGATCACAAAAAATGTAGCTTTGAGTAACAATTAAGAGAAGTTTATTAAGTTTACTACCAGCAAAGCCTGTCGGACGACAGGCATAAAAAAATCAGAAAAATCATTTTATTATCAACTATCAAATATAAAGTAAATGTAATCTAAATACTGTGCTAACTTGTGAACGAAGCTTCTATGGAAAAAATGGTTTTGAGATTCAAAATCAGCGTGAAAAACTAAGTATGCCAAATTTTAAAAAAATGGAAGTTTAGTGGTAACAAAATCATTTGGTTTTGAACGTATGTTTTGTTAGAATTTCAGTTAAAATTTCATGGAAACAACATGGAATGATAAAATAAACTAATATTTCATCCAATTTGAGTACCCTTGATTCAATGGTACCATTGAGAACCTTGGATCTATCTTAATAGCTTGGTTTTAGATTTTAGATTTGTTACAATTTAACTTTTTAATGTTACAATTTAACATTAAACATAACATTAAACGTAGCACTTAACATACCACTATCAGTTTTTCTGGATTCCAGATTGTCCGAATTGCGGCCAAAGAACTTGCTAAGTCTGTACCCCATCTGCCACTGCAGTGCATGTTGAACATTGCAGTTAAAACTTGTTTGTAAATTAGAAGAATTTCGTTGATTTTATCTGAATTTACATTTTTCATCTATTTATCTATTTTTCTATTTATCTATTTATCTATTTTTTTTTGTTCATTTTTTATCTTTCTTGAAGTTTAGCCAAAGATGTTATTGTTCATTAAAATCCAATTGCTCATTAACTAAGTCAGGTCAATTTCTCTTATTTAGTTGAGTCACGTCTCGACATATATTTTAATCATTGAACCATTCTATAAAAATGATGACGCAATTGCTACATAAAATTTGAGAAGCTATTAACTCTAAGGAATGATCCGATCATAAAGTTCTTAGGTTATTGTCAATGTTTGTACTTTTGCAAAACCTTTGAAGTTTGAAATCGAGTTAAACAAGTTAAAAACTAAAGATGTTTTAAAAAAGATTGTGTTCTCTGATTCATGTAATTGCAGGTCTTTTTCAAAAACAAAACACTTGATAATGACACTTGGCCTTTTTGTTTACAGGGAAACGTATAATTTACTTTATGTTTGTCGTAAATGTGCTCCTGGATGTGAAACTTGTACAGATCGAACTTCTTGTCTCTCCAATTATAACTGGCCATTCAGGTAAATCTCTAGTTTTTCGCAATTTTCAAATTTCTGTTTTTTCTTTAACGAAATAAGAACAACTATAAATCTTAGACTTTTTTTGTTTCTTTCTGATGATTAACTTCTATAAATAAAAACTCTAAAGCATCTTTCTTACCAATATTTCATTCTTGTAATCCAAGAACTTTATCAAGGTATTTATAAGCTTAAAAGAAATATACATAAAGGAAAGAAGTTATATTTTTATATTCAAAATATTAACAAAGAGTAACGTGACACGCCATATTAATAATCGAACATTAATCACGAAGTATAACAAATAAATGAACATTTAAAACAATAATCAAATATGATTAATAATATCAACACAAATTATGGTATGAATTGAAATTTCGTATGTCGTTACTTTGATAACTCTTATTATAATGTTCCTAGGATAGGTTATTATTCTCATTCTTAACGATAACATCCAGGAACGGAATCTGGCTTTTTTCCTCCTTTACCAAGGTAAAATTTAAATCCTGATGATAATCATTAATATACTTGAAGAACCTTGTAAATCTGTTCCTTCCCAAATGATGAACACATCATCAACATACCTTAGATATTTAAATCTTGCCTGACTCCATTTAAATACATAGTTATTTTCCACTCACTTTAAATAGATATTGCAAATTGTACCCGAAATCGGGCTACCCATAGGAAATCCTTTTTTCTATAAGTATAATTTCTCTTCAAATGTGAAGTATCTATTATCACATATTAATTTCACTAGTTTCATAAAATAACTTTTTTCCATGTTAAAGGATTTCATCAATTCGTCTATATATTTTTCTTCTACAATTTCTAAAGATTCTTTTACTGGAACATAGCTTCAAATAATTTAACCTTCTTTTTCCTAATTCTTCTTTGTAATCCTTAACAGCCTTAATGAAAGCAGTCTTATAATCACATTAGGTCTATCTAATTCTTTTTAATACTAAATCTAAAAATTTCCCTGCAATGGTGAATCAAAAGAATTAATCACTGGCATAACTGGTTGAAAAGTAGGTGTTCTGTTCATTCTTTGATTCCTTGATGGACCCGTGGTTTCATCTAGGATTTCTCCACAGATGCAGGTCGCAGAGATGCCTCCAACAGTTCCTGTCCTGTGCCTTCCTCCTCCAGGTTCTTCCCAACATCATGACCAAGGGATCCTCCCATCTCGTCGGTGGTCTTCCACGTTTTCTTTTTGTTCTAGGTATCCAGTTGGTGATCCTGTATGTCCATCTATCGTCCCTTAATCTCGCCACATGTCCAGCCCATCTCCTCTTGTTGTTATATATCTGCTCGACAACATCCTTCAAACCAGTTCTTTCACATAAATCCGAATTTTTGACATGATCCAGTTTGCTCACACCACAAATTTTTGCTCCATCGCACGCTGGGTTACCCTGAGGCCTTCTTCTTCTCTCTTTGTTGTGTTCCAAGTCTCAGAACCATACAACAATAATGGTAGTATATTGCTGTTAAAAATATCTGCTCTAGTTTTTATGTCAAGTCTTTGATCTGTGATGGAAGTTCTGAGACGGTTGTAAGACAACCAGGCTGATCTTTTTCTTTGAGCTAATTCTGCTGAGAGTTCATTTGTCATTGTGATGACTTAGCCAAGATATTTATATATGTCAACACATTTAACTATGGTGCCATCGAGGTGCATTGTATAGTCACTTGTATGAGGATTTTTAATCCATTTTCTGTTCATAAACCTAGTTATTTCTTTATACTGAAAAAAATTTAATATTTTTTTTTTCATAAATTGAGCTTCTAATTTAATCTTTCTATATAATTTAATAGCTTTTCTATCTATAAAAGATCATTTGATTCTAACATCCTTACTGAATTTTCCTTATATACTTCAGTGTCTAAGATAACAATCTTGTTCCCTTTATCTGCTTTTTCTACCGTAATAGATTCATCATTTAATAAATTCCTAATACAATTAACTTCCCTAAAAGAAGTATAGGTTTGACTCTATTATTATATTCCAAATTATTCAAAGCTTGAAACATTGTTTCCTTTTTGTTTTTAAACAAGAATAACTTCTTCTTCTGAAACAATCTTGTTTACATTAAAATTCCATCTAATATTAAAGTCCAAACCTTTGTTTAACGCAATAATTTCACATTTCTTAAGGGCTCTTTTACTTATATTAACTATATAATTTGATTATAAAAACTTTTCATACTTTAGTTCTTCTTCTTCTTTTAACATCTTTAGCGTTCTTCTTTCCTTCCCGAAGACTTCCTTTCTTTTTTTGTATTTAAACCAATCCAGTCTCATTATATCTTCATAACTCTACAAAAGGAAGAATTATTCTACAATAAGGTATTGAAGTCTCCCTCACAGGAAAACAGTATGAAGATATAATGAGACTGATCCAATAGATCCCAATGGTGAATGTTTTATATGAATCTAAAGATGAATCTAAAAGGATAATGTTGGAGTCATGCTTTATTTATAGTAAATGCATGAACAAGGATAAGTCCTTGAATGTCAGTGATATTTCCTATAGTATTTTCTGGAAATTTATAAATAAAGATTTAAGAATAAGGAATTTACTCAGATGGCAGTAAGTCTGTTATTTAATGTTCTGTTTTGTTTTAAATGTTCATTTATTTGTTATATTTCATGATTAATATTTGATTATTTATATGTCACGTTACTCTTTGTTAATATTTTGAATATGTGAGGAAAGGAGTTTCATTCCTTTATGTTTTTTTGTTTCTTTATGTATATTTCTTTTATGTTTTTTTCTTTTATGTTTATAAATACCTTGATAAAGTTCTTGGATTACAAGAATGAAATATTGGTAAGAAGATGCTTTGGAGTTTTTATTTATAGAAGTTGTGAGAATTTATTATAATATTTAAATGAAGAGTACACTTTCATACTCACATTTAGAGTTCTTATTTAGTTGTTCAAACGTTCTTGACTTTCCATATCACGAAGCTCTTGTTGCTCCGTCGCTGGCTACTTTGGAACTGACTCTGGCTCCTCGTTCCCAACAATTGAATCACCTTCTGTGTGCGTGCCGTGAGGCCACGCGCCTTCAATTGTTGGCTTGTGTTCTTTTCAGCTACCACCAATCCTGTGTCATTTGTCACACATGAAATCAGGGATTTAAAATAATATTTCACTTTTAAATTATTTCATCACAGAAGTTAATCATCAGAAAGAACAACTATATTCAAAATTTAAAAAAAAAGCTGAATTATTAATAGAATGTGTAATACAAGATATCTAGTTATTATCTAGTTAATTTTACATTTAAGTGCAATTAGTCAAAAAAAAAAAAAACCCCACCTCCCTCTCATCTTCCCATGAGATGTTCTCGAATGTACTCTTGGATCCCAATCCTCAATAACGAAGGTCGTAACACTTTGAATGACTGCACTTCCGTATCATATTCCTTCTCTAAATCAAACTAAAACAAATTTTCAATTATTCTTATAATAATTTTGTCGCACTTTTTATGTTCAATTTTATCTTTAAGTTTTGTTTTTTATTTCAAATGTTATCTTTTTTGAATCAATCTATAAGAATTCGTTAACAGAAAACGAATATTAAGTGGTTTTATTTATTTTAAAACATTTAATATCGAACAGCAGAAGATTTGGTCAAATAAAGTTATGAATGTTTTTCCTCTTTGAAATTGCTTTGAAATGTGAAAAACAATTTGTTTATGAATGAAGATTTATTCTTTTAAGAATTTTTACAAGACTTTGATTCATCCACAGACAATTGACTTCTCCTTATTTTACATAATTTGAAAATTTCAAGAATAAGAACTTTTTTTAAGAAAACTACCAATGAAAAAAAACCAAAACCAAAAATTCGCATTCTGTACAGGCTGTCCCAAAAGTATTTTTACAATAAAATAACCAATCTCTGTTGATATTTTATTTAAAAAGATAATTTTCGGACAGTCTGTAATTATTTCTAAAATGCTTTGTTTGTAAAATATATGACTTTGGTATCGAAGTCATTGTTTTTTAAATTTGTAAGAATTTAATGTGGATGAGATGAGGTTTCTTCCTTTGTTTCCATTGTCTGCTTTTCGTTCTAATATTAAACAAAGGTTTTTCCTGATCCATCGTAAACCCATCCTCACGATCATTTAGGCATCATTTGACCAAGCGCTAAAATTCGATTTTGAGATATTTGCTTAAACTCAAAACCTTATGTCTTACTTCACATTTTTTATGGAGTGAGGAGTGTTATATGGGTAAAAATTAGATAAGTGGCTAAAATGAAACACAGAAAAATATTGGAAAAAATTTAAGAAACATGCATTTATTAGTTTTTAATTCACTTACTGTTAACTTATTATTGACAACAAAATTACTTTTCATACACTTAAGTAGATATTATAGCTTTAATATAGAATTTTTAAAAGTGGTGTGTCAAGAAAATGAACAGTCTGACAGGAAAATGACTTCCACTGACAACCGAATGACAAGGTACAGGATAATGATCACTCCCATTCTTATTAATTGTAAAATGAAATTCAATCAACTACTAACATAATTAAACAGTAATGTCTTACTATAAAAGAACAATATGAAGGAAAATCAACATAACAAAGCCTCTGATAAATCATAATCCTTAAAGAAGTGGAACAATGAATGTGATTTTAATTTGGAGCAGGAAAATGACTAGTACTCTAGTAGAATAGTCGCCGCTACAAAAACCTCTGAAATATTATCAAATTACATATTACCTAAAATTTTAGTCTTCATATTATGTTCTATAACATACAATAATTATTTTAAACCCAGATTTCATGTTTGAAAATAACAATATTTTAAATTATAGTGAACTGAAGGTGCGAAAAAGGAATTTTCGCCCAGCAGGAAATATGACTTTTCATATTCTGCCTTGAAATTTTAATGCCCAATTTTTATTTTTTTTAATCTTAAACATATTTGATGTGATTAATAAGGAGATATTATAAATGTTTTAAACATTTAATTTCAAAAATAAACAATTTTTCCGGTTTATAAATGTCGGGAATTAGATTTAGCCATTTATCTAATTTTAACCCATATATCAAAATGAAGATACTTTCACAGGACAATTCTCATCATTATCAAAATTATTAATATCCTTCAAAAGGTTGTTAGTCACATGATACAAATCTTATTCGTTACGATTAGTGGATTGGCTTTTATTCAAAATTAATTTTCCGCAGAATTATGTTGAGATAGTAAGCGAAGAGTCTACACTTTGGCTGGTAGATGACTAAGTCAATCTAAAACAATCTATTTTGGTCAAACGAACACTTTACCTACTTGTCTAATTACCTTTCTTCTTTTCTTATTCAATCCGTCCCTTGTTTTTCCTTGTTTTGCTGTTTCTGTTTAATATTACTCTTTGAATCATATTTTTATATAATGTTTTCTTTGTTTCTTTTCTTCTATTACAAAAATTGAGTTCAAAGCTGTTTTTATCTTTATTCAGTTAATCTACTTAGGGCTATTTTGCTAAATTTTATTCCCTATTTTTTAATGTCATTCAAGAGGGAATTATCATCATTCCGATTTCTTGCTTCTACGTTTGAGTAACTTATAACTTTATCATAAACGTTCTGATCGTCTAACTTAAATCCTTTTGTTCTTCAGCAATAACTAATTGATCGTCTGCAAAATAAAGATTGTTTTCACCCGCTGATCTATTTTTCTATTTCTTTTATCAATTTTTCAATATATTCAAGTCGCATCCTTATCTGAGACCTTTAGTAACTTGGAATTCTTTCCTAGTTCTATTCTTGATATATCTTGTGTTGTTCTGATAGAAATTTAAGTAGAAAAAGACCCGAGCTAAGCGGGGATAAAAAAAATAGTAGGTGCCGACGGGAGAGAAGTAAGAGATCACTTAAATCCCATGATAAATACATTTGTATTTTGTTAATCGATGAGTAGATGTAGGAGACATTCCCCTTTACCAAGTAATCACTCAAATAAGCCTAGTAACAATTCTTTCGGAGGAAAATATTTAATTGGTGCTTGGTGTTCTAGAGATTTCTTTAGTTTTTGAGATATTATTACTTATTCATTTGTACCATTGCTAATAAGAACTTTTTTTTATTATTATTATTATCTTTTTATTATATCTTGAAGCAATTTCTTAAAATAATCCTAGAATATATATTTGTTTTATGTTTTATAAATTTGTTTTATGTTGTCGATAGGATTGCATTATTAACCATTTCCATGCTGTGCATTGTACTGACTTTACTGTTAATGGGCTACGTCTATCATTACCGTAGACTGAAGGTAGGTTCTTTTCAATGAATTGTACTCATTTCAAATAGAGCTTTGTTAATAATTGCTTAAATGATCTTCAAATATTTATTTCCTTTATGTTTTGTCATTCGAAAATTAAACAACATTTATTTAATATAAAACAAAAACACAAATTCTTTATTTCTTTTGTATAAGAAATTACAAAGATTTCCAATTAAAAATAACAAACACACAGACAAGAATATTTAAAAAGTTTTTTTTTTTTTAAATACTTAAAATTCAGGATCCTTCCGAGTTCCGTCGCGGAAAACCCCAAGGGGGGTGGTTCCTGAATTTTATTATTTTTTTTAATTTTTTAAATGCTCTTGTCTGTGTGTTGTTATTTTTAATTTAAATTATTTTCAAAATAATTCTTTCAATATTTCAAATCTCAAAAGAAAATTATCTAAAACTTAAATCTATTCAATATAAAAGTTAATTGATTTCTGCTTCAATTGTATTCAATTTGACAAAATACTAAACTGAATAGAAGCTACCATTCGTAGGAAGAAAAGAGCAACAGAAGGAAGTGGCTAATAATGTCCTCGATTGAATTGATCTTGAAAATGATATTCATTGAATTCAAAGGACATGTGATGTTCAGTGATGAGTCCCGATTCAGTCTCTAAACCAGTGATTCCCAATCGGGACAGTTAGTCATCTCCTATTGTAGCTATCTATTGTACTGATTCCCGAGACTATTCTTAAACTATATTAATGTATTTTATTTCAGTCTTTGTTATTTAATAATGGTAACGAAGTATTTTTAAAATATGAATAGAACATGTTTCTTTCTTGTGTTTGATTCTCAGAGACGGAACAAATTTATCTCCTGATTAAATTAAAATTTGCAGAATAAATCGAAAACATATAAATTGCAATTCATCAAGGATGCCGTAAGATTCTTATTCGGAAGATACCTCAAACATAAAAAGCCCAGCTTATTAACTAACTTTTGAAAATTAGTGAACATTTTCCGATTATCTCATTAAAGTCAAGTTTCAGAAAAATGGAATAATTGATATATATATATTTGCATAAATAAAATAATAATCCTTCCACTATATTAAACTCAGTGTTTCCGGAAAATTGTATTTCAAGCAAAAAAAGAAAGAATACTAATCCAAAAAGTAAATTTAAACAATTTGT
>JAFIDM010000003.1:69982757-70013414 GCA_023159025.1 Thereuonema tuberculata
AGTGCTTGATATGTATAGTTGTATTGTAACGAAATGGACCAGGCATTTAGGGTTTTGTATTACTTACAGTGCTTTGTTATTAAAGACTTGGAGGTAGGAATTCTATTATTAGTAAGCTTTATTAAAAATAGTAAAAACATTCTAATTCTTCATTTGATGTTAAAAATTCCCCATTTTCTTGATATCAATTGTCAAAGTTGAATTACAAATGATTCCACTTGTACTCCCTCTATGTCTTTATTTTATGGAAACGTGCTTAATTTATTCTTTTCTACTGAGATTTAAAGTCAATCAAAAAGTCAAAAGCATTCAAAGGAATTTCTTTTTTTTATATAAGTAGATATTTGACTTTAAAAGATTTCAGAGACGTTGAATGGAGTCTTATTTGAGAAATGGATTAAATTGGAAGAATGATATTAATTGGATAAACATTCACTTTATCTTGAGCTTTTGGATCAACAAGAGCATAATTTGAAAAGAATTTTAATGATACAAAAACAGATATATATTGAATAGAAATAAATATTGGAAGAAGAGGAATATGCTATATATTTGTAAAAAAAACCTATTTAGTTTCATGATAAGAAAATTAAGAGCAATTCTTTAGAGTGGATGTAAGTGACATTCAACAATGCTTATGGGATAGCTTATACAATATATTTTTTAAAAAATATGATGCAAAGCTTAAATAATAAAACTCATTTTTTTTTTATCTTTACAGAGTTTCGTTAACTTATCGTGTGAAATCAGCTCATAAAATAAAACTGACTGACAAACAGTTGTTGCAATGGCTTTTTCCCATTCTTTTAGTGATGGTAATATATTTAAGTACTTGGACTGTCTCATCTCCACCTCAGGGGATTTATATTAAAGATTATCATGGGCTCAAGTTCAAGCAGTGTTCTTATGACTGGTGGGATCATAGTCTAGCCATAGGTAAATATTAATAACCCATAAAGTCGTTTTTAAAATAATTTATATTTTTACATTTTAGCTTATTATCCAATAAGAATGTGAAATTAGTCACTCTGTCTGCGTGTTTGACCTCCCTAATAATTTTTGAATTTCTTGATGGATTCTTTATAGAATTTTAGTTTTAAGGACGATCGAACTGTTTAGATTTGAAATTTTCTGTCAAGGAATAAAGGAGACAAACATTGGGTTTTAATTTAGAATTTGGATTTCTTTCAATCTATTAAATCTCAATTGAGTTCAAGTGAAATTCACGGGGATTTCAGTCAATTTGTTTTCAGCAAATCGAAGATTTGTAATTGTTTTGTTTTCAGTCGAATTGGAAAGAAATTCTGTTTGTGTCTCTTTTAGGAAGTTCCACAAACTGGAACTTTCTACTTTCTGTCAAAATGGGATTTCTTAAAATTTCTTGCATTTTTTTTAAAAAACTCGGAAACTGTCAAACAAAATCCTTCTTTATTTTTTAAACCTTAATTTCTTTTGAATAAAAACAGAAGAATCCTGAGATAATCCTAATAGCTAATCCCAGTAAAACACTGGATGTGAACCATTTAATGTGTTGATATATTTTTAGGTGTTTTGTTTAATTGCGCACAATTAAAACTTCATTAAGGCAAACGAAGGCTAACACACAAATTTTCCATATTTTATTTTTAATGTGTATTTTTGCAGGTGTTTGGGAAAGTCGGGAAAATTTTTGGAGGGTGTATTTTTTTGTTTTTAGTGTAATTTTTAGAATAATCAAATTTCTTTCGAATAAGAAAGTGTGCAAAAAAAAAGTCGCATTTAATTTGTCGAAATGAGATTAATCTTATCAAACCGCGCTCTAATTATTGGATTAACAAAAAAGAATCCTGTGATTCCAATGCTTTCTTTGGAAATGTTTGTAACTTTGTGATGATATTTTCTCGACAAGAATCCACTTGTCAGAAAGTTTAAAAGTTAGACACCAAAAATATGTGTCTAAAAATATGCACACCAATCTCAAGAAGTTCCATTCATAGGGTTCAAAAGTTATTGGGGGAGGGGGGTGGAGCACATACAGAATGAGCGATCTCATAATCCTCACTATACTAGGAAAAAAGGCTAAAAAGATACCTTTAAAATAAACTCATTAAAATATAAAGTTCAATGGGAATCTGCACTGAATAAAAACTCATTAATGTTTCCGTTTATTAATTAATTAATTAAATTGTTAAATTTAATAAGCTAAGATTTAAAATTTCTTGTTTAAGACATGAACTTTTGCTTTTCTGTCTGCCAAGGACCGTCCTTCCTTCCTTCTTGTAAATTAGGCTCTAAAACAATTCTTCAAATGATGAGAACCATTTAATCGTTCTCCAAAAATCATGAAAGCGAAAGATTTAATTGGTTCCTGTTTCAAAAACAATAAACATTTTCCTTACTAATAGTGAAGTAAATTCACTTGTAAAATATCTCAAAAACAGTTTTGTTTTTCTTTCTGTAAAAAAAAACAAAACACATCTACAGTGTTTAAAATTTGTTATTCTGAATTTTAATAACTGATCTTTTATTATAATAACAACGTTTATTATCTAGATTGGCTAAAATTTTAAAAATACCTCACTCAGTTTTCCAAAGATTTTCCCAATCCCATTGGACTCTTTTTATCTCAATGGTAAGGTCTTGAGACACAGGAAAATAGTTTCGTCACAACCTAATTGTCTTTATCATCTGTTCCAATGTTCTTCTAATCGCTTATTTGATCTGCACGGCATGAGTTTATTTTTTCGTTATTGCTGTAGCAAATTTCTTCCTTTGTTTCCCCATTTTCTCCAAGAAATACAAAAACCTACTTCGACAAATTCTTATTTTGAATTCCAAGATCAATTTCATTCTGTTGAAAACTAAGAATAAAAAATGTTATTAGGAAGTGAGTGATATTCGTAAAATTAAGTATAAAAAAATAAGCACTAAAAATAACTAATTCACTGACTGAAGAAACGTTGTTTGGGGATTAGTGTTGTTACTCCAAACGAAGATGTGAAAAATTAGAAAAGTCAGTAAATTTTTAAATATTTCAAAAAAAAGGAAGACATGAAAGGACATTTACCATTACAACATCTAGGGAAATATAAAATAAATTAAAGAAAAAGATGGGTTTTTGTTTTCTTAATAATAATATTGTACATTTTATAATTTTCAATTCAGATATAAATTTCTACTCTTTTTAATCCTTATTTCTGCAGTCATCCAAAAAAAGCAATAATAATAACAATAATTCGTGGATTAATTGATGGCATTAATCAATATAATTCAGAATCAACCACACAACGAAACTTTCTTATTTATTGAATTATAAAAAAAAGTTTTTGTTTTGATTTTTCCCGAAAAGAAATACAGAAGAAGAGTTAGTTTCTATAAAGATGTTGATTTGTTTTCCCTCGAAGGTAGAATGGAAAAAAGAAACATCATCAGAAAGCGAATCGAGTTGAGATTTAATGAATGACAGTTTTATGAAACATAAAAAGTTAAACCTAGCAATTTTAGCAAATTTTTGAAAATGTAACTAAAAAAATTATGTATTCAAAATGTATTTTAAAGAACTTGATTCTTGTAGAAATAACCAATGAAGGAAAAATAGAAAAAAATTCCACGGAAAAAAATGTTTGAAATCAAGTAACGACAAAGATTCAGGGTCATTGATTTTGTCTTAAAGGGAAAATAAATCCTCTTATGAAAGAAACGATTCGGAGGTGAAGCTTTTAATACGAAGTTTAGAGAAGGAAAAGAAAAACCCAACCAAAAAAAAAAAAACATTTTTTTTTTTTATTTCTTTGTTTAGCCTCTTTAATTTATATTTTTTTTTTTCAATTTATAACTAACTATAACTTTAATACTTAACTAAGCATTTTGTTATTTATTAATTTTTTGTTTCACTCTGTTTTGTTTTTTTTCAATTTTTCTAATTTTATCTTTTTGCAAATAAGAAAGAAATCAAAGAAGAAGAAGAATAGGTAAAAATAGGTGTCAGATCTAAAATATTTAGACAGTCTGAATTATTCAAGTTATTGAACAATGAATAAAAATTTGAAAAGTTATATAAATGATGTCATAAAATTAATTTTGTTAATTGATTAAAAATTGAATATTATTAATGTGTTTTTTTTTTAATTAAAGATAAAAGATTGCTATTTCAATTGTTTCTTGTAATTTTTTTTTAGGTGAAATTTTATTTCTACTTTGGGGGATTAAAATTTGTTACAATGTTCGTAATGCTGAATCCTTTTTCAATGAAGCCAAGCATATTACTTGGGCTGTCTATAACATAGCTGTAGTTAATACAATCATGGTTTCCATCCAGTAAGTATAAAGATTACTTTTTTATATTTAGTGTTTTATAAACATAGTTAATTCTATATTTTTATAAAATATTATTGAATATTAGAAAAGACTAGAAATACTTTATACTCTAGAACTTTTAATAAGATGAAAAACTTAATGAAAATAGTAGCTTTTTAATAAAAATTCTTATTTTCGAGTAAACTCCGTAGAGGAAACAGAGCAACACAACAAGATTCTTATTGGAAATATCTTTTCTTTTTTTTTCCAAAAAAAACACTTAAAAGACATTAGTAATGAGAAAATTTTCCTAAAAAGCGCTTTTCTATGAAAGAGAGAACTTAAGAAAGTCACTAGGATAGTCAGTAGGATAGTCACTATAACAGTCAGTACGATAGTCAGTTTGAAAGTCACTATAATAGTTAGTATGAAAGTCATTTATGATAGTCAATATGAAAGTCACTACGGTAGTCAGTAGGATAGTCATTGTGAAAGTCACTATGATAGTTGATATGAAAGTCAGTATGATAGCCACTGTAATAGTCAGTATGATAGTCAGTATGAAAGCCACTACAATAGTCAGTATGAAAGTCACGATGAAAGTTACTATGATAATCAGTATGAATATCAATATCAAAATCAATATAATACTCAGTATAAAAGTCACTATAATAGTCAGTATAGTATGAAAGTCACTAGGAGACCCAGTATGAAAATCACTACGATAGTCACTATGAAGGTAACTACGAAAGTCAGTGTGATAGTCAGTATGAAAGTCACTATAATATGGTAAGAAAGTCACTATAATAGTTTAAAAATCACTACGATAGTCACTATGATAGTCTGGTATAAAAGTCACTGTGATAGTCAGTATGAAAGCCACTACGATAGTCAGTATGAAAGTCACCATGAAAGTCACTACGGTAATCAGTATGAATATCAATATGAAAATCAATTTAATACTCGGTATGAAAGTCACTATGATAGTCAGTATGAAAATCACTATAATAGTCAGTATGAAAGTCACTATAATAGTATGAAAATCACAACGATAGTAACTATGAAAGTCACTATAATAAGGTAAGAAAGTCACTATGATAGTCAGTATGAAAGTCACTACAGTAATCAGTATGAATATCAATATGAAAATCAATATAATACTCAGTATGAAAGTCACTATGAAAGTCATTACGAGACTCAGTATGAAAATCATTACGATAGTCACTATGAAGGTAACTATGAAAGTCAGTATGATAGTCTGTTTGAAAGTCACTATAATAAGATAAGAAAGTCATTATAATAGTCAGTATGAAAGTCACTAGGAGACTCAGTATGAAAATCCCTACGATAGTCACTACGAAGGTAACCATGATAAGGGTGAAAGTCGCTATGATAGTCAGTATAAGAGCCAGTATGGAAGTTACTATGATAGTTAGTATGAAAGTCACTATGAAGGTCACTATGATAGTCAATATGAAAGTCACTATGATAGTCGGTATGAAAGTCACTATGATAGTCAGTATGCAACCCACTATTATAGTCAGTACGAGAATGTTGTGGGAACATTAAGATTGTACAATATATAATTTTGAAACGTCATTCGAGTTGAAATATCCAGTCAGAAGTGATTTTTATTAGATCTTCCAATTCCTTCATATCAATTATTTTCTTCTAAGTCAATATAAATATTTTGTCTAATTTTAGATATAAATACGTATTTCTAAAAAGCATCTCATTTCACAAGAAATTTAACCTGTAGATTCTCTTCTGTCTTTTGAGTAATAAAAGAAGTTCATAGAATCTGAACGAATCAAAGTCTAACAATGAAAAACCCTGTTTTTTTCCCATTCTTTCGCTGAAATTGATAACGAGTGATTATCACTGTAGGTTAAATATTTCTTTTGCTGTTACCTTTTTAAACTAGAAATTAAAGTTAGCACCTGGTTATCAGTTTAAAATCTGTTTTAGATAAGTGATAACGAACTTAAAATAAATAGCGGTGGTGCCATTGCAAGGCTTTCTTCGTACAATTATCAAATATAATTAGTTTCAATAAATATTTTTTTTAATTCAATCAGATTGTTTTGGTCTTAAATAAAATAGTTCCTGACATTAGCGTAGACAAGTAATCAGTCATCCTGGAAACAATCTCCATCATCACAGCATTGTTAGTTGAGCTACAAAAGGGCATAGTTTTGGGACCCTAAGAAAAGTGGACCCTAAAATCATCCCAATTTAATTTAATTCTAGGGAGTAAGATTGAACTCTTAAATATGAAATTTGATATAAACTAGTTCATTCTTTTTTGAATTATTTGAGGACATTTTAATATATGACGACAAAAACGACGCGAATCACTTAAGTTTGGATTTCCTTCTTGTTAATGCGTCTAATGAGACCTTCCAACAATAGAATAGAAACATTAGAAAACAGATCTTCCAATCTGCTCTGCATCAAAATATTTTGTG
Source organism: Thereuonema tuberculata (assembly GCA_023159025.1). Classification (NCBI taxonomy): domain Eukaryota; kingdom Metazoa; phylum Arthropoda; class Chilopoda; order Scutigeromorpha; family Scutigeridae; genus Thereuonema; species Thereuonema tuberculata. The sequence goes on from JAFIDM010000003.1 coordinate 69,989,501, forward strand.
TATTTTTTAATCCAGCACAGCTGTTTGTAGTTTGCTAACCTTATTGGGCGAATCCAGCAGATGATGATTAGAAAACAGCTGTCCTGGATTCCTGGTATAAAAACATTAAAAACAGTTCAGTGAATCCTTAGTTATTGTTTGTTTTTATTGTGACGTCATTATGATTCTGCACATTAAATTTGTTGTTATAAATAATAATAACAATGGATTGGTTATGATTAGGTGAGATAAACCGAAAAACAAGGAGGTAAATTTAGGTCACTTAACAGTTAGCAAGAAAATTTATTTGTAGAATTGTTTCTTAGATATACCGTTAGTAATTTTTATTGAATTTTCCAGTTTTTACATTCATAAAATAAACACCTTATACGCAATAGTTAACCAAAATGAATACTATTAGAAATTACTATTAAATAGATATTTGTACAGACGACTTAGTATTGGTTCGTTCAATATCATCAAACAGTTTTTGGTTTGGATATTGAAAAGAAAACGACTGAACAAAATGTTTTAACCTAATTTTTCGAGATTTCTTGCGTAATTAAACAAGAGCAATTTGCAAAGGCCATTGTGAATTATAGGAAATTCTTTTGTAAGAAATGTGGGTTTGAATTAATGGGAGGAAATAGAAAACAAAATCTGAAGAATTCTGAATCACAAGAGTCCGTCTGTGAGTCTCAAATTAGTGACTGTTGGTAAATAAAGTAAACACCTTACGAGTTAGGAATATTAACTCAAAGTATAGTAAAACCCCGTTATTACGCTCGTCAAGGGACCATGACCTACAAGCGTAATAAGCGGGATAGCGCTATAAACGGGGAAATGATTTATGTGATGGGGAAACATTTAGACACCATTTTACTGGAAAGATACTTGATTCTGCAATGGTTATAGTGCAAATGTGAGCTTATTTCCTATTAAAAAAATCTTTGATTGTGGTTTGCCGTGTGTGTATGCTACTGTTATAAATTAGGACATTTTCAATGCGGTTCAAGAAACTATTAACATCAATTGATACTCCACTAGGAGCAATACAAATATATTTTCGGAGCAGATTTAGTGCACTGCCCGCTATTTCACGCGCCTTTTCTTGAATGATTGGGCCACTTAATGGCTCTGATGCATCACGGGACTGATGAATCCATTCAATTAGAATTTCCTCGGCATCTTCATATTTTCCACACTTTACTTTTTTACGTTTGCAACCATCCTTCGCTGCATTGATAATTCCATTCTTATTTTTTATTATTGTTCTCAGACTGGATCAGGGAATTCTTAGAGATTCTGCGAAATCCTTCTGACTTAGTGTAGACATCTCGTCGTACTTACGGAGAATTTGCAATTTTTCACTTATAGAAAGGGATTTCCGCTTCGAAATTTTGCACTAACTTACTGTATCACAGACCCGCACTTCAAAGAGTTCGAAGATTCCCTCCTACCAGGGAAAGAAAACAATCTTTACACTGTTACATTTCTTTTCGATACAAAATTTCCGATATAAAAAAGCGCTACAAGCGGGATTTGAAGCGTTATAAGAGATTAAAAGTATACAGAGTTATATAGAAAATTCCAGGGACCGCATGAAAGGAGCGTAAAGAACGGGATAGTGTTATAAGCGGGAGCGTAATAACGGGGTTTTACTGTATCTGAATCCATAGGTTTTGTGACTCGATATAAGTAGTATCAGAAACATCTCCGTCAATATTTCATTTTTTTAAGCAAAACACTTCCTCACGACAGAATATGAGGAAAAGAATTCTATCTCCTTTCTCACAAATCGTTATGAATACATTTTAGATTAACAATTAAAGAATAAATTAACAAAATAATGAAAACATATGATCCTAACTACACTGTTTCTCTGTTCAACAAAACTAATCCAATCATCCTGATTATCATGATTTCTTGTAAATAAGCCACTTTCACAGATAATAAACTATTATCCAATAATGACTTAATCCTAATTTTCTCTTTATTTTCCATGCAATGTTTAAAATAGCCAAAAGTAATTCATTGACTTTTAAAGCTATTTCTTTGTTCCTAAATCTCGAGTGTTTGGTTTACTACTGTGGGGTGATGATTGCCCTCACTGTGATCATCAGCCCAATCGGATATTCTTGTATGATTCTTACATGCTCTTCAGTGTTCTTCCCGTCGTTCTTTTAATGTCCTGCCTGTATTCCCATAGGAAGTCTCTGCATTTCAAACTGTAGGCAACACTCATTTTCTTCATTATGTCATTTTTTTCTTTTCAATTAATGTATTACCTTTATAAAAGATTAATTTGATACTATCTGGGGGCACGGCAGTGCCCCCGCCAAGACGAGCCGAAGGCAGGAAGGGCACTACGTACCTTTTCTGGAAGTGTTTCGTCGTATTTTCGAACCCTCATAGCTTCGGCCTAGATAATACTAGAGAGCTCAAATTTTCAGGATATGATGCAGTTACCAGACTAATGAAATACGCTAAGTTTCATTTATCTAGCTTTTATACTTTGGATTTTATTAATACCTAAAATACGTCGATTCCGTCACTGACTGACTCACTGACACTGACTCATGATCATCAACACCTCTAGGGTACTTCCTGAAGTCCTAGAAAGCTGAAATTTGGTATGCAGGTTAGGATTAGCACACAAACAACAAAAAAATTAAGAAATCCGTAACTTTCACATTCCAACCCCTCATAAAGGGGGGGTCTGGTTATTTATTATCGAACCCTCATAGCTTCGGCCTGGATAAAACTAGAGAGCTCAAATTTTCAGGATAAGATGCAGTTACCATACTAATGAAATACGCTAAGTTTCATTTATCTAGCTTTTATACTTTGGATTTTATTGAGATCTGAAATACGTCGTACCCTCAATGCTTCGGCCTAAATAATACTGTGTAATAATGTGATTTCTTACAAAAGTGCAAACAGCTTGTATATACAAGTTGACCAATAGAAAAACAGAAAAGTAGGGTATTGAAAAAAAAATCGATTTTCTAAATAATCTTAAAACTAAATTTAGTTGTAATAGATAATCCCACCCAAAACATTTCATGTAAAATACGTTGCCAAGATGCTCCTAACGCTTTCACTGTTAAAAAGTTATCAGTTTTCGTATAGTGCCAAGCCCCTCACTATACATGCCTAACTCTAAAAACCCTACTATCTTGGTCAAAAAGTATGCCTTGGCATACTCCATATCCTTTACATAACTCCATGGGATTGTTTGTGTGACAGCCACGAAACGGCCAAGGCATACTTTTTGACCAAGATATAGGGTTTTTAGAGTTAGGGCTTGTAGAGGTAGGCCTCGTAGAGTTAGGGGCTTGACTCTACATGAGATCTCATATCTTTTTAACAGTGAAAGCATTATGAGCATGTAAGTCTTGCCAACTTATTTTACACGAAGTGTTTTGGGTGGGATTTCATTTCTTTTTGTAGGATGAGATCTGATAACTTTTTAACAGTGAAAGCGTTATGAGCATGCGAGTCTTGGCAACCCCTTATTTTACATGAAATGTTTTGGGTGGGATTATCTTTACATAAATCTTTAACTTCTTTATCTAATACCATTCCTATCGGTATTTTATAATTTTGTTGTTGAATGTTTTATCTTGTTGCTTAATTTATTCCTGTTTCCGAATAATGTATTAATACTAGCTTTCTTAGTGTGAATATTATAGGTTTGAATGAAAATTTACAACATAATGATTACTTTTTAATTCCTCCTCATATTGTTCGTATGAACGTTTACTTTCTTCATATTTTAATAATATATCTAAGAATAGAAAGCCTGCTATCTTTTTCTTTTTAACATATGAATCTTAAATTATAATTAATTGAATTAATGTATTTGAATAATTATCGTTCATAAATTTCCCAGATTAGTAAAATATCATCTGCGTACCTTAGGTATCTGTATTTAATATTGTCCCATTTTAAAGTTTTCTTATGTTCAATCCAATGCATGTTACATACTGTTCCAGATATGGGACTATCCATAGGAAATCCCCTCGTTTGTCTGAAATACTTATTTTCAAGTCTAAAATAACTATTGTTACAAATGAATTTTATCAATCTCATCATGATTTATTCATCTGTATTACATTCTTATTAATTAGAGTCATGTTTACTATCAACTTCAAGGAATCTTCCACAGGGGTGTACATAGCCTCTATATTGAGAGACTCTAGTCGTATTCTCCTCTCACTATTTCAATTTCACTTTTGATTGCTTTAATTCTCTCTATAAGGCCTGATGTATTTTTAAGTATTATATTTGGTTTAAGTAATAGGTATTTTGCCGTACTGGCGTGGCCGTGCGGTCTCGGCGGCGGTCTGCCGTGGCGGCCAGTGCCATGGTTGTTTCAATTTCCTTTCCTGTGTTGTCCAGCCTCTTCTTCATTTTCTCTTCGGTCTGACGTCATTCCTTAATGGCGTCCTGGGGAAGGCCACGGGAAACCACCCCAGTATGTTTCCCTTGACATTCTAGGGAGTCTGCTAGGGGTTCGCCATCTTGGGAACACTAGCGCTCCCTGGAACACGGAGGCTTCGGATACGAAGCGCGCACTGCGGTGCGAACCGGCATCACAATAGGTATTTTGTTCAGAATAATATTTACAAATTTCCTAAGTCTTGTACTGGAGAGTCAAAGAGTTTATAAATGGCCTTCGTGGGTTGTTTGTTTTATGGGTTTTAGTTGTTGGTTTTGAATGTGGGAGTCATCTGTTCTTATATTGATAAAAAGAACCGCTTTCTTTTAATTTTTTCTTATCGCTTTGGTCATTTGCTATTTCTTCAGAGTCCTCAGTGTTTAATATTTCTTCTACTTCTTCTGTAATCATTATAATCGAAAATCAAGAGTCTGTTTCCTTTATCAGACTTTGTCTTGATTCATCTTAAATCATTCTTTGAATTAATTTTTCTTCTTATATTTCCTTCATTGTTCATCGGTTGTTTAAATTTCTAAACAATTCTTTTTTATCAGTCAATTAATTGTCTTTTTTTTCTATTTCCGTGATAAAAACATTTCTTTACATTAAAATCTGATCCTTTATTTAGAGCAAAAATGTCATCTAAATGTCGTAGTTTCTTTTTATTTAAATTCACTATATAATTCGAATGTTTGTAAAATTTCTCCAATTTAATCATCATAAATATCTTTACTATTTCTTTTAGTTTTCTGTATTTCTTGTTGTCCAGTTCTTTCAATTTCTTATTAAATTTCCTGGTATCATACCAGGCAAAACACGTTTTCATTTTTTATTAATCGATAATTCTTTGTTTTGCAGTTCTTGTGTTTTTTTGTCTTGTGTTTTTTTTTAATCTGGTTAATTACTAATTTCATTGTATTCTTTGAACTTCTTCATTTTCATTTTTTTTTATCTCTCATGGTAAAGCCAAAATTCCTTATGGGTTTCCCATTTTGATAGCTGCGATATTCACTTGTGATCATTTTTTAATTAAAAATTATTTATTACTAAAAAAATCATCAAAAGTGTACAAGGCAGACAGGAAGAGGGAATCTCAGGAGAAAGTTTATTGTCTTGGAAAGTGGCTTATTTACAAGAAATCATTGTAATCAGGATGATAGGATTAGTTTTATTGAGCAGAGAAACAGTGTCATTAGGATCGAATGTTTTCATTATTTTGTTAATTTATTCTTTAATTGTTAATCTAAAATGTATTCATAACGATTTGTGAGAAAGGAGATAGAATTCTTATCCTCATATTCTGTCCTGAGGAAGTGTTTTGCTTAAAAAGATGAAATATTGACGGAGATTAAAATGTTTCTTTCGATTAATAAGAGTTTTATGAATTTGTATATTTATATTAGAATTAAGAAATAATAGAAAAGCAATCTTTCTTCAGCTTCTCACAGAAAATATCATCTAAGTTATACAGACTTGTTTCATTCGAAAGAATTGATTGATGGGAGAATGATTACATTAAGTCATTGTTTTGCAGAAAACAAACTTAATATTAAACAAAGAAGAAAAAATTGCATCATTAATTATTATTTATTACAAAGTTGAATTATCAATTAGTTTAGCGAGATTAAGTTAAATAAATATTCCAATCTCCACATGGTACCGATATTTCGTCTTTACTTACCATAAAGACTTTTACTAGGTTTTATTCAAACACAGAAAAGAATAACTATTCTCAACTGAACAAAACTAACAAAAGATATATATTAAATACTAACAAAGGGAACTGCTATTTTCAACTAAATCAAACATTAACAATAAAACAACAAAACCTTTCAAACCAAACCTTTTCTAAACAATAAACCCAATAACAAAAAAACCAAAAAGATACATCTACTAAATCGAAGAGACAATTATTTGAATTGTAAAATTTCTTTTAATTTCTTATTTTCCATTAAAATATATCTATAAATTCCTAGTGATTTCCCACTCACTTTTAGAGATTTATCCTTGTTGAAACAAACACAGCAATTTATCAAACAAGATTTTAAAATTAATCTTTTGCTTTCATGCTGATTATTGTAAACAAGATATACAATAGGGTCCGGATTGTGCTTATACCTAAAACAGTGGTCTGCCCACTCTGAGTTATTCTCATTCGCTCGTACATGTTCCTGAAGCCGTTCTTTCATAGTCCTGCCCGTACTTCCAATATACACCCCTTGGCAATCCCTACATTTTAAAACATACACAACCCCTATTCTGTGTAGTATTTCATCATCTTTCCTGCTTTTCTTGAATAGACTGTTGTTTTTAAAAACATTATTTTTACCTCATTACATCTACAAACTTCTTTTACACAGTCGTTAATATTAATAATTTTTTGTTTTCAGTATATTTTGTTATCTTTCTTAAGTAGTTAGTAACTATAGCTCTTTTTGTGGAGGTAGGGTGGTTAAATGTAAAGTTTAAAACATGGCTACTTTGATACAATTTCCTAAAATGTTCATAGGTTAATCCTGATGTTTCATTTCTTACAATAATGTCAAGGAAGATAACCTTTCCATTAACTTCTTCTTGTAACTTAAACTTTATATCCTTATGAAAAGTGTTTATGTAATTTATTAAATAACAAATTAATAAACTCCTTCAAGACTACAACATTATGGCAATATTTCGTCTCGTTTCCAAGACTTCTTCACAGCCTAATTTTAAGAGTTTATGTAATTTAAAAATCTAGAAAATTGCCTACTAGAGCCTCCCCAAATTACCAAGTCATCTACATATCTTCTATACACATAATTTGACTCTTTCCATTTTTTGATGTAATTAGCCTCTACCCAATTAACATATAAATTACATACCTTGCCCGAAATGGGACTTCCCATCGGGAAATCTTTCTGTTGCATGTACATCTTATTATCATATTTAAAGTAACTATTACTACAGATTAAATTAACAATCTTAGAAAATGTCCTTTTTCTATTTTAAACTTGTATAATTTCAGTGAACTTTGTGTCAACTACCTTCAATGCATCTGCAACTGGAATTCTTGTATACATTGATTCTATGTCAAGAGTATTTATTTAACTTAATCTTGCTAATATGATGAATTTTGAATTAAATATCTATTAGTTTGTATTAATTGAACAATTTGATGTTGTTTTAATTGTTTTCTTTTTCTTCTAGTTTGCTTATTTATCCAAATGCTCCTCCTGATATAAAATATTTATTTGGGTTTATCCGGACACAATTCAGTACAACAGTGACGGTGATTTTAGTATTTGGTCCCAAGGTAAGAAAGTACAGGGGTGGCCAAATTTATTGCATCACTTCACTCACTTTTTTTTTTACTTGATTTATAAAAACTGGTTGTTTTCCGATAATTGTTATTGTTCTAATACTTATGGTAGTTAGAGATCTATTTAGTAATAGAAATAATAATTTTTGTTTCCTCTAAAAAATGTACCAAGATGATATTTGAACCAATAACAGTATTTGAGTGAAACATTCGAGAAGCTTTAGTTTTTGGTGAAAAGAAAAGGGAAAATATCATTGAATGATCATTAAATTAACAACAGAAATGTTAGAATTCAAATAAATTCAAAATCAAATAAATTTGTATATTAATATTTCGTAGCTCCACCTCGGGCTTTAATAACTGCAGTTCGATCAAAGTCTGAATGTGATAAGGGCTTTCGATGATGCTCTACAGATCAAAATTCTCTTTGATTCAGGCTTTTATTGAGGAATTTTTTTGGTCATTTCATTTTAACAGTTTTCGATAGGGTTCACATCTGGGCTGTTTCCTGGGCCACGATAGTTGAGAAAGACCCTCATTCCAGAGGTAATCTTTGACCTGTAATAAACAGTGTAAACGATAGTCAAAAGTACTGTAATTATTGCAGGCAGTGCTTACTGTGAACGGGCACGCACTGCACGACACCATGAAATTAATCATTTGACCCTGTGACATGGAGTCATCCTGAAAGATAACATCTTTATCTGGTCCAAATTTATCCCTGATGGTTCTCTATAAGGGTCCTTTTGATAATCTTTGCCCTTCATCGTTCCTGTTGCGAAGTGTAGATAACCAACATCATGGATAGGCTCTGGCTGTGGATGTTTTACAGTCCGGAGGAGATCTCTTTGAAGATCCCCTACGAACATCAGACTCCACTCATCCACAGTTCATGATTTGTGCCGCTTGGCCCATTTAACACCTTCTGAGCCCATTCGTTTAGTCAATAATAGTTTTTTGACAGGGCAACAAGCTTTGAAAAAGGCCAGCATTCAATAAGCGGCGTCGAACAGTCCAGGTTCTTGCTTTAATACTAGTGAAGCTTTATCCACTGTTCTGTAGATGATGCTCGACGGTTGATAAGACTCAGGCACTTTAGAACTCTTATGTTGAAATGACGTAGAATTTTTTCCTATTTCTACCTTTACGACGGCTGACGTCATAAGTTTCTTTATGACTTTCAATGAGTTTTGCTACAGTAGACTGATTAAATCCAATGGCGAGTGCTATTTGTCATGTAGAAAGACGCAAAGCAATTCAAACGCTCTTCTGCGGAGTCATTTCGATGCCTTTTGCCATTGCGTGAAAATTGTTCGTAAACTCTATCAAACGACACTTATTGTCCACAGATATAGAATACACTAAACTTTGTGGGGGGAAACACTTTTCATCGCATCCGTTTCATTAATAGAACACCTACTCCTAGCGACGTTTCACAAAGAAGCGGAAAATTAATCGATTGCATCTGAATAGGCCTTTGAATGAATTGTTTAACTGATTAGAAGGAAAACCTTTCTTACAGGAGTGACATGTTTTGCTAATTTGTAAAGTTTGAAACTTGTCCCTCAAAATATTAATATTATTTGTATTAATAAAAAATAATGTTAAACTTTAATTTTAATACAAATAATATTAATAACAACTCAGTATTACAAATTAAAAATCATAAAAATCATTGTTATGTTGTAAAGCATTTTGGATTTGGTTTCTGTAGTGTTTGGATAAGATTTCTATTATTCCCTATCGTGATCTTAGTTCCAATTGTTCCCCAAAACTAAATTGTTAAGGCAATTAAGTGAGATCACACTAATAGGCAATTGTCAGAAAATATTACGCATTGTTTCATCTGCGTTGGTGGATGGGGAAGCACAAGTCCCTCTATTTCTAATTTTGAAATGTAGGGTCGACAGACTTTTCTGATAATTAAGTCTTGGAGATCTGGTTTTTTTGAGGAAGTTGGTTAGTCCTTTAGGGTCTCCATACTCCTTCAAATAAACACCTACACTCGACATAGTGATAAATGAATGTTAGCCAAACACATTGAGCAGAAGGAATTAGGAAAAAATACAGAGGATATTGTATGATATTTTTAAAGATTCTGGTAAAGAGCAATAACATAGAAAAAAAAAAACTCTTCTACAACGTCCATAGAAACTGTCTTTGTTGGAATTCAACAAAGAAATATTTTCCAGAGATTACAAGTATTTGAATGTTCTTGATAGCTTCTACCGATTTATTTGCTTTGATCTGTTTCATTTATGCTCAGCTGAAATACGAGGTTTTTGTAATAAAAAATGTTTCTTTGCAACTTCCGTCTTGTTGTTCTGGTCTTTTAGGCAATCATGTTTTCATGTTCATTCTACTGTAGGTGAGGAACCATAACATGAAAAAGGCATAACTTATCACAAAACATAATAATATGCAAAGGAACCAACCAGTGCTGAAGTCAAAATACTACAGTGGGTCAAAATCACTTATTTGTGGAGTCGTCAACTATTTCCAATCTGCCTTTAGTGCGACCCTAGTTGATATTAGAAATAGGGTTCAGTTTCAAGAGAAAGAAGTTTATTTGTATTTACCTCTTGAAACCTCTCTTGGAAACTGAAAATCGATACCTACAGACAAAAGTTCAATCTTGAATTTAGAACTAGTAACTGAATTCGAAAACATAAAAACTTTAGCCTCACTTTCATGTGTCCATTTATTTTTTAAAAATTCATGTTTTCATTACAAAGTGCGCAATTTTATTAAAGTTTAAACCTCAGCCATCGGGTTGCAAAGAATTATTCAAATCTGTTAATTCAGTGAACTTAAAAGATAGTTTGTTAACTAATTGGTTTTAGAGGTTTTTCTCGGTAAGTCCCCATCACTGTCAACATGAAAGATGGTTTTTAAACTATTGTTCAAAGAAGAACTATTGAGATAGAAGGGAGCTAAGATGAATCAAAGCTTCTTAATCAAAGACTTTTAATTAGTACTAAAGCTACCTAATAGAAAGCAAGCGACCTATAGAAATAAATGTATGAAATAAGAGTTGTTTCTCCTTCTGTCAAATCGTTTCAATTAATTCTCTTCCATTAATTTAACACCTCCTGTGTCATTGATGAAGTCATCTTTTATTTGATACGAAATTAAAAGAGTTTTTTTTAATTCACTCCTTCAGGACGTTTCCCCTCTGAATTCTATTACATTTCTTGGTACAAACAATTTTTTCTGCAGGAGAAACTACTAAATTCCAGTTTCTGAAAGGATTTGATTAAGAATGAACCAAAGTAAGATTACAACCATCGTAAGGTTCATCTGAGAAATGATTTGCCTGTTAATCTCTTGTCCCGAAAATAAATTAAGAATCCAAAGGATTTGCTGTTATAGAAATCGGACTGTTTCCAAAGTCTGGTCTCTTCATGAATTTATTAATGGGTATTTTTAAGGATTGTGTCGTGTTTGTAGAGACAGGGAAGCTACCTTTGTTTATAAAAATAAACTATCAGTATTGTATAAACTAAGAGATAAATCTATAATTGATTATTTTTCTTCCTTCCTTTAGTTTTACAGAGTACTTAAAGGCCAAGGGGATGTCTATGATAATCGAGCAAGGGCCCGAGGAGTTACAGCTTCATTTTCACTGAATGGAATAGGATTAATGCACGAAGAAACGCCTGATCTCTATCAAGAAAATGAAGAATTAAAAGTAATTTTTGTTCTTTTCAGCATTGGCTTAAAAGTAACTTAAATTCTGTTACTTGATTCTTCAGTTTACGTAAAAATATTATTAAAATGATTATAAATTAGATTTTTACCTACAAATATTAAAGTGTTGGATTTTTTTTTTTTTTGACAAAACTGGATCGTAATCAAACTTAATCCTGGAAATCCTGTTTTACTAATTTATAAGTTGTCAGTGCCAGTTATAATAATAATTAATAATAAATGTAATTTACATAAACTTTAAATTATCAAATAATGCTCCAGTTGTGTTTCCTACCAACATTCCAATGATTAAGACCAAAACAGTGGCTGCTGCAAGTTATGACATTTTTCAAGGTATTTGTTGGCAGCAATGGAAAAACTCCAATTTAATTGTAAGTTTGAAACCACAGCAAATATACAATTGGGTCACGTGTTAAGCACCCCTTGTCTATGTTATCACATAATTAAGTAATATTTAAGTTCTTTTGAGGCAATAATCTCAATTCAAACTTTGAATTACCATAAAATCAGAAAACACGAATGAATCAAAAAATTTAATAAATGTTTTCTTGACCTCCTGATGTTGTGCGTTTCAGCCGAAAAGAAAAAGAAAAGAAAAACCCCTAAAAAACTTAATGTTTTTCCTGTATTTGATACAAGTGAACTAAGATTTATTTATATATTTTCATTTTTAACTTTTAAGAGAATATCTTAAAATAGAAACTCAACCCACCCTTACAAGGAAGAGACTCTATATTAAATAACAACAAAATCAATAACTAGAAAAAAAAGAATTCGCTGCTTCTATATTAGAACTTACTTTAGTAATTATGGGAGTTATTTGTGAAGACTTTAAATTACTATAAAATCAGAAAACACAAATGAATTAATTCTGGAGAAAAAAAAAAAATGTTTCATGAGGTCTCCTATTTAATTCCTATTGATTTAATTCAGTCTTAATAGAAATAGATGATTATTTTTTTTGTACTTTCTATAAGATTCCACAGCGTGCTACATATAGTGTGTTCCAGAAGGTAAGGTCGATGTTTTGGGAGGTGATAGTATTAGTTATGTTAAGTAAAAAAGTTCCTATGAACAAGTGTCCGAATGGCTTCTGAGATAATTGAAATTTCGTTGTCCTTGTTTCCCTTTCCTTCCAGCCACCAAACCTCTAAGCCCTTTCTTTTTCTGTTTATGGGGTTGAATGAAGAGTGAATACACGAGATGAATTGCTCGCTCACACAAGGGATTCTTCTGCGCGCAAAAAGAAACGTGACAATGAACTCAGACAAATAAAACGTTCTTACAACAGCTGAGAAATGCATTAATTTTGATGGTGGAAGTTTTGAAATTTTGTTGTAAACTGTAAAAAATTTGTAACTTGACTAATAGAGATTAGAAACAGTATCTATAAAGGTAACTCCATAAACTCCTTCACAGTATTTAAATAATTTATTTAAATACAAAATAGCGAATTTTCGGGAACATAATATTGCGTAATTCCCTTCTTCAAGCAAAATAAGAATTAATAAATCAAACAATAATACAAAAAAGAAAGCACATCATCAATTCAAAAGTACATATCAAAATGAATGCTATAAAATTGTTGTAACAATGGTAAGTGATTTAACTTGGTCGAATTTATTAAATTAATAGATAATGACAATAATATATGACATTAATATTCACAAAACAATAAGTTTATTAAGTTAATAATTCAATGAATTTGCACCAGTGATAGTAATACCTTTTTTATTGTCTGTTTTAATAAAATTTCTAATGAAACCAATGATGATTGGGTCCACTTTGATACCCTCATATCTATTAAAGTTATTGTTTCTAGTATTCTTTATGATGCAACTTTCGATGATTTTTCTGAGTTTCCAATTTGATTTTTTATATAATATCTTGACTTCTTCTTTCATGATATGTCCTTTTTCTAAACAATGATGGGCTATGTCCGATGCGTCCTTGTCTTTGTTCCTTAAGGCTCTTCCATGTTCTGACACTCGCTCCGCTAACGTTCTTTTCGATTCTCCAATATAGAATTTTCTACAAATTTTGCAATCGATTCGATAAACATTTCCCATTTCAATTAGTTTATCTTTACTATTAACCTTTTTTACCTATTAGATTTTTGATTTTGTTCTTATAAGTGAAACCAATATTGATGTTGAAATCATTACATATTTTCTTTAACATCATGCTGTTTTCATTAAGGTAAGATATGAAAATTTTATTCTGGATTTTATTAATTTCTTTAATTTTAAATTTGTTGTAATCACATATTTGATTATCAATAAATTTGATTGGGTAATCGTTTTTAATGAGTAGACTTTTCATATCATTGATTTTTGTATTATTGTTTGATTTATTAATTCTTATTTTGCTTGAAGGGAATTACGCAATATTATGTTCCCGAAAATTCGCTATTTTGTATTTAAATAAATTATTTAAATACTGTGAAGGAGTTTCGAAGTTACTTTTATACATTACAAGAATATGAAAAGAAGAGAATTTGTAGAAGAATTTGGTATAAATAGAAACAGTATCTCTTTGTTATCATTCGTTTTAAAACCATACATTCATATAGTTCTATCTTGGAAACCAATCGGAACTCATTCATATCAACTCTTTTTTGCATAATATCACCTCATAGTATCATCTCTCAAAATATTGACTTTCCTCCCGGGACACCCTGTATAACAGATTTTTTTTTGTTGGTTTTTGTTTTTATCCTTCAGTTAATAACAGAGTCACATATGAAACAAGGCCTTACGAAAGGTTCAAAGCAAAAGTGATACCAGATAGTGCTTCAGAGGTGACAACGAAATACTGGAGCAGAAAGTGGAGAGCCATAGAAGAGAAATAGGACGCAAAATCAATTCACTTGGTATTTCAGAATCAGACATTTCCAAAGTAAGAAATATATCACGAAAAGAGATTTTTTTCGTTGCTCAACGTTTTCAAAATTGGGGCCAAAAAGGCAGACGTTTTGGACTTCTAAAATTCATTATGTCCGAAAAACAAGACAAAGTTTTAAGAGTCAAACAAATGTGTAAGTTTTTTACAAAGTGTGATCCATCAATATAATAAATTCTATATAACTGAATTTTTGATGTTTCAAAATAGTTAGAATATAAGTTTATGAAGATATGACCTCTTTGTTAATTGAAAAAATTATATAAAATGGAAAGACTTTGTGCATTTTTTTCTAATGTTGGTTATGTCGTAAACAATCCCTATTCACTTTTATAGGCTTATTAATGTGATTTTTTCATTTTCTTCATTGCTGTTATTCATAGACAGAGTGACTTTGCCACAAAAGGCCTTTTGTTTTCCCGCCATCAAACTTTAGAATGTTTTGTGTTTAACAGTTCTTTTTTGGAGTCATTTTAACTTTGAATTCTGGTCAATCACTATAATTTATGTCTAAAGAGAAGCGAATCCAAGCTTTCCTCTGTTGATGGGATGTTTTAATTAATAATAATGTTTCTATATTGACTGTTTCAGGAGGAGATCCAGAAGCTGGCGGCCCAGATCGAATTCATGAAGATTGTGCACATGGAAGTGAATAATAGACACATAAAGCCCAGGCAAGGAGGCTACTTTAGTCAGAACGCTGTCAATTCTACTCAGAGTCCTGTTGCAAAGGCCTTCTACATGAAGTTCGAGAGTTCCGACTCGCCCACCTCCAGGATCTCCCCCGCAGCTGAACTCATTAGTGAGAGAGTGTGAAAGCAGTGGCTACAAGGTTTTGCTACTCTATTCCTTGGGCTCTGATAAAAGTTAATTGACATAAGGGAAGGAAGTGAAATAAGTGATCTTGTATCTATAGTCTTGATGTCTTGTTGGGCCTTAAGAAGAAGAAGAGAAGAGGACATCCAAAGATATTCTTTTAGTTACTTTGTAAATAAATTTTCCTTTTGAGATTAGATGTTAGTCTGCTTCCAATAACGAAGCTATCTATCGAAGAGTTCAAATGAAGAAGTTTTATTTTCTTTACTCAATTAAAAAGAAAGTTAGTTGTATTTTTGCAAGTGTAGATGAAGTTTTTGTACTTTTTAAAAACAATTGGAGTCTCCTTTTAAGGTCTTTGAATTTCCTTTAGATGTAGACAATGCATTTGGTAAGAAAATGGTCTTAGCCGTAGATGGGGTCGCAGCTCATATCTTATTATTATTTGAAGTACACATGAAAAAAAAAAAAAAAAAACTTTGTGAAAACTAAAAATACGCTTAACTTTATAAAACTAAATAAATCCATCATAATACTGTGGGAGTAGGAACACGTCCCAGCCTATGTCTGTCAATAGTTAACTAAACCCAGGCATATCTTTCTTGAATCATTGTCTATTAAAAATTTATAGATTATGAAATTCTGTATGTTGTATAAATTTGTAAATACAGTGTTACAACTCATCTCATCTCATTCCCTTACTGAACTTTCTTTCTTGTTTTGTTTATTAAGACTATGTTTATAGACATAAGTTTATGGTCGTAGGTTTTTATAATACAGTTAGACTAAAACTGGAAAAATAGGTAAAAAAAATTATATAATTTTAGGACAATTTGTTTTATTTTCTTTTTTAATAATTCATCTTCCTTTATTGTGAATATTAAAGTTTCTATTATGGATATTTATCATTATTAAGTGGAAGTTAAATTCTATTGTATACTACTGGCGTTTAAAAAATTTCTTTATTTTAGTTGAATTTACATTTTATTATTTTAGAATTAATTAAGTTGCTAAATTGAAAATCACTTTCATCAATTTATGTCCCTTTACAAGCTTTTATCAAACAGTGTGACTCTAATATTTCTTAAGTTAGAGTGGAAGATGGACGGAACAGAAAAAGCTCAGATTTTAGAACATTCAAAATCTTTGTATAGAGTTTATAAGACTGTCTATTTTCATTTTCGATCAATTCAAAAGCAAACCCAGATCCTATCACTGTAATGAAAAAGAAAGAACTATTGCAATCCAATCTCAGTGTTAGTATTACTCCCTGTTCATCTCTTGTGTCTATCATTGAGAGACATGATCTCAAGCGAGAAGACCACACCTAAGTAGTTGAATGGACTCTCCCATTCTTGTTTTAATCAAAAGCTTCTCGTTTTAGCTGAAATGTAAATCCTGTTAATCTTCTAAATTGGGATAATTTGAATTATGAAATTTCACCTTAATTTGTAAAGATATGTTTGAAAAAATGAATTCCTATCATTACTGATGGCTTCTACTCCTCAAGGAATTATAAAGATTAAGGAATTGTTCGATAGAAAAGACAGAAAATATATCTCTTTTCTATTTTTAAAAATAGATTTAAAGTATTTCTATTTATTATTACAATTGCTAAATTTAAGAAAGATTAGGAAAACCATAATAAACTTTAGTTTATCTTCCTCAATTCCTAAAAGAATTGAAAGCCTACTTTCTCTACAGTGTTGCTTTTTTTTGTTTTTCATTCCGTGAAAATAGATGAGCAGAGAAAGACGCCATGTTTAAAAAACTGATTGAATACAAACAAACTATCTGTAAAATAGCGATTGTTGTGAAAATTATTTCATTAAACAGCCTAAATCCAATTAATTTAAAGCAGATCATTTTTAAAATAGATATGCACGTGCCACGTTTTGTTTTTTATCAGAGACAGTTAATTGCTTCACTTCCGGTATTATTTGTAGGCGGATTTTGTTGCCTTCTCGTAACAATCGGAGAATTTGTGAAACACCACAGGTTAAATCATCTACTGCCATAAATATTGATATTAGCTTCAATTCGTTCGTGGTTAAAAGTTTGGGACCACACATGAAAATACACACATGCAGACACACAAATTTAGTGATATTCTATTTTACAAGTTGATTACGAAACTTTTCAGACCAAAGAAAGAAAAAAAGAAAAATTTTATTTTGAAACGTTTTTTCCCTATTCGGTTATTAAGTTTTTCTAATATATTTAAAAACAATTGCATTTTTTATTTCTGTCTATACGTTTCAATAACATCTAAGAGTAAGTACAAACACTTTGTCATTTCGAAAGTCAATGAAATATAAAAAGTACAGGCCTTTTGAGAGCACGTTTAAATTATAACTACTATAAATTTATAAGACAACCTTTTCCTACTAATCTTGCGGAGTATAAATTTAAATAATACACAAGTTAGGTTTAAATCCAGATTAAGAATATGTTAAGGTCCATTACAAAAGCATGTTTCCCTCTGCACTGCACATCCTTAATTTCTGTGTGAATAAAATTTTAACAACAAACATTTTTATTTAAGAAATAATTTTAAAATTCTATTGAAAATTTAAATTTTATGTCAAATATTTTTTTAAATGGCAGTTTTGTCTGAATTTTGGAAATTTCAGAAGAATCCTTTCTCTCCGTTATGAATCAATTCATTTTCAGTTTATTACATTAGATCAACTGCTAACGTAAATTGTAATTTATTATTCTAATCCAACAACAACATGTTCGCTTTGGAAAGAAAAACAATATATCTACAATTTTTTTTTACGTAACAATCACATGGATTGACTTTTTTTTCAGTAATGATACGAATTCTTTTTTTTTTTTTCTTTCTCTGTTTCTATTTGACTATTTCTTCTCCAGATCATTGAAGTGTTTAAAATTGAGCTAGAAAATTAAGAAAAGAAAACTTGAATTTTATTCCATGATTTAAGAATATATAAAAAGTAAGAAAAATAATTTTGCAGAAGTGTTAATGAACAAAAAGTAAACTAAAGGTAACTTTACTATTCAGATAATTGAGTTAAATTTTAAAATAACAAAGTTTTTTTCTATTCATTCATTCATTCATTCATTCATTTTATTTCAGTGAGATTTTATCAAAGTCCTGTTAGGAAGCATTTGTACAGCTTCCTATCAACAGGTGCTACCGTTGAATACATACGTAGTGATATATTTGAATTATTAGTTACATTGATATAATTATTGTGAGGTATAGTAAAGACTAAAATTGCCGATTATATATTATGATTATTATTACTATTCATAATTAATAATTTTAGGATGAAAGTTTCTGAATAAGGTAAGTTGCCATAAATAAGTTAATCAAGTATACAAGGTTGTTTAATTTTTAGAAATTGCACATTAAAAAAAATCTATGATTAATGTTCAAAAACAGTAATTACAGTGTGTACATATATACACATATACAAGTACTTACTATATACACATACACAAGTAAGTTGTGAAGAAGAAAAATTGAAAATCAAAATCATAGTTTAATTCTTTTCATAGGAGACTGACTATAGTTAGAATTTTTGATTTACCTATTTTCAATATTTGTAATAAGCCAATTCTTTTCTAATTCTTTTTTATTTCAGAAATTCTTTTGTTTTTTAAAAATTTACAATCTGGTATACTATTAGAAATTTCTTCTATTAGATAATGAGCATTTCTTTTCCCATAGCTATTAAAAATGTGTGGAGAATATAATTTGATTTGATTTTTATTTCTGAGATTATAATTTTTTCCTTCAGCAGTTATTGCCGTTTTGATTTCTGGAATGTGTTTTATTAATAAATTACATAGACACTTTTGTTTTGGGGATAAGATTCCATATTTCAACATTAGTTCTTTTCTAGTTTCTTTATTCTTACTAATTCTTTTAGAAAGCACTAATTTTATTATTTTACTTTGTAGTGTGTTTATATTTTTTAATTCAGTATCTGTTGTATTAGCCCAAATGTGAGGTGCATAATTAATTAATGAGTCGAAGAATGCATGGTAAATCATCATTTTAATCTTTGTGGGTAAACTATCTTTGATGTGGAAGAATATATAAGAGAGAACATTAATTTTTTTTGTATTATGTTTTTGATAAGATTTGACCATGTATAAGTTTTATTTATTGTTAATCCAAGGTATTGAAGTTCGTCCACTTGTTCGATTTCTTTGCATTTTATGCAGTATTCATGATCTTGTAGCAAACATTTTACTGAGTGATAAAAAATTACAGGCTTTTTTCTTTAGGAAGTTTCTTTTTAGGATTAATGAGGAGGAGTTTAGTTGTATTTTCGTTAATAATAAGTTTGTTGTTGTAGGTCCACTTTTGTGGATATAGTTGTCGTATGAGTAATTGAAAATGATGAACAGATCCTTTTGTTTTCTTTTATGAAATGAGTTCTTTTTAGATTAAAACTAATAAAATAAAAATTTATTAAAGAAACAGCTTCTGAGGAACTGACTTCTGTGAAAGTTTTAACTTTTAAATTGAGAAAATATTTTAAATCTTCTGTAATTATCTGATGAATTAAGATTATTAGTTTATCATTTAAAAAATGTAAAACACATTATTAAGATTATTATCAGGTACTAAAAAAATGATAATTAAATCAAGAATTTCATTCGAGAATAGAAAGTGAAAATGGGATTTGAAAAAGTCTTTATTTCTCAACCTCTTTAAAAAAAAGAAACTTTGTTAAAGAAATCATGAGTTGTTTTATTAATGGAACGTTTCTCATAATAATTTCTTAAAGATTAAAAAGCAAAGACTGAGTCTCTTTTTTTTTCTGTTTCATTTTGTTCATCAAAGACGGATATCCGGGACACGCTGTCGAATTATAAAAATTTCCGGATATTGACAATTTTAACCCGAGTGCTTAAGTCTTAACTAGAAGTAAGATTTTCTAAAAAAAATTTCAATGCTAAAGCACATTATCCCAATTTACTTTTTTTTTTCGTTTTAAAGGAAATTTAAAAACTAATATTCAACTTAGAAATATATCTTCATTATAACATTGTTATTACAGAACAAAATAAAAATTGTTTTTATTTTTTTAAAGTTTTAAACAAATAGTTTCAAATGTCACAAAAAAGGATTCACACAATTAAATTCTATTGAAGTTTTAAATTTTCTAAAGTCTTCCTGCTGCTATTAGGCCTACAAATAGAAGATCTATAAAAGAACTATTGAAAGCTTTCATTTCCTGTCAATGCTTTCCTTGGTTTGTTTTTCTGTTGTGATAATCAATGTTCTTTTAATATTTGCACTGATCTGTGTCCGAACTATTAGTTAGTCAATGTGGTTTTTTTGTCATTCCGAAAGAGATGACATTTCACAAGAGAAACTTACTCTAATCGATTCCTACATTATGGTTTTTGCTTTTTTCGAATTCCCCCACCACCACATCCGCCTTTTATTTATTTATTTATTTATTTTTTTTAGAAACCTGAGATCTGATTTTTTTTAAAGTTTATCAAACATTTTCTTTTTAGATTGGAACAAAACAGGAGATATAAAAATTAATATATATATATATATTTTTTAAATTAATTCCTTTCTTAAATCATTTCTTTTCATTTAGAAGGAAATGAGCAAAAAACATCTTTTCATTTAAAGACAAGGAAAGTCTTTTTAAAAAGTTATTTTATTGAATCTAGTCTAAAAACATTTAAATGTGTTTGAAAACAAAATAATTTAAAATGAACAAATAATAAAAATTTATTATACTTTTCCTAAATAGGAACAAACAAAAAAATTTTTGAAATCCATAAATGAATATTGTTCTGTATATTCGTTTGCCCAATTAATAATGATTTGTCCCAATCAAGTGTAAATAAGGATCGATATCAGTAGGTAAGGACATTTGCCTTTAAGTAAAAGATGGAAATCTGTTCCATTAATTGTAATTTCATTTAAAAAAACTCTTTGTGCGTCGTCTCTGCCAAAGAGAGATGAGGTGGGGGAGGATAGAGTTAGCAGAAAAGTTGCTTGTGGAGATCATTCCAGAAGAAAACTATCAATATGTCATCTCTTCCGGAATTACTGTCAATATATTCTTACAATGTTTTTATTTCATTTAAGTCAGTATCTGGACACAAAAATGGATTCAAATGTTTTCACAACTTTTTAATAATCACTGCAGTATTTGTTTCAATTGAAAAAACTTCCAATAAAAGTGAGCAATAAATGCCTGACTTATTTTTATTCCTTTTAGAAACTGCAGTTTTTAAATCATCCGCTTTCTTGTTTGTTTGTTTTTTTATTTCTTAAAATCATTATTATTATTACAAAATTAAAATAGATAGCATCTATATTTAAAAAGCATAGATATAAAAGAAAATGTGATTTTAAATTTATATCATAAGTGTTCATGAATTAAATACAAGCGTCCGAATATTTGAATTGCTTCACTTAATATGGCCCGGAACAAAAGACTCATTCCATCATGTTTTTAGAAAATTGAGTGTCCTGTCTGTCCTATTCACTAGTTTTAATTCTTGTTATTGTTAAATCACTTAGTAATTGAATTCCCAAAAATTAAAAAAAAAAAAAAAGAAGGAAAAAGAATACAATGTTTATATTTGACACAGTGTACATATATAGTTCAATAAATATCTCCATCTGAAATTGCAACCCGAGATTTTTTTTTTCTTTTCCTAAATGTAAAAAATATTCTAATAAAATGGGTGGATCATAGTAAGGATTACATTACAGCATTAGCAGAAATCTCACACCTACAAGTAATGGTTTCTCCGAACCTTGTCCGCTCCAAGTAAGTAAATTCTTTTAAAAATTAAAAAATGAAAATTGATTTGACTTGAAATAGAAATTATTACTTTACGTTTTTTGCTTTCACTTAATACACTGGATATACAAAGCATAATTAGAACAGTGTCTGTCCTGAAATAACCGCACAGATATCAGATGCCGTTCTAATATTGTCCCCCCCTTCCCTAGAAGATTCACGGATCTGAAACCCATTGCCTGCATGAAAGGTTATCGAGTTCATCACGTTCTGGTAGTTCGCAGCTATTAAGAAACTAAAGTGTTCCATGACAAAACTCACCACAGAGCCACTACTTCTTTGAACAGACGCAGGATGGGGTCATGGCCTCGTGCTGTCGACGTTACCCGCACCCTTTATATTAAAAGCTAATAAATTCAGCTAATACCGGGATTCATCTCATGATACAACCCGGCGACATAGTTTTGATGTTACACGAGCTGCAATGTCGGATGACGAGCAGTCAACAGTGGTACACGAGTAGGGCGTGGGCTCCTAAAACCTACCGTATGCAGCTTGCGCCGTACCGTTCTGTAGCTGATGTTGCTTGGTTCTCCGACGTTGCAACTAAATGTGATCTGCGCCGCCGTTACTCTGTGTCGATCTGTACGGCGCTTGTTCATTAATAGCGTTTGTTCTCTATCGTTGCTATCCGTCGATCGAATACTTGGAGTAAACCCTTGGTTACCTTCAAGACCATGGGCAAGATACAAAGACAATGCTAACGTGGCAAAATTACCGATGTTCGTCGATTGCTGAGAAGTCCAGATATCCACCTATTTATCGGTGCATTTGGCTTGAATTTATAACACTATGCTCTGGGTCTGCCACTGTCAACTTCCTATCACCACGCTTCTCATGTTTTATCTATTCAGTATATTAATTTTAAAATTCCATTTGTTAAATTTTCGTTGATTTTTTATATAACAGGGTCTTTGGATTCATTTCTTGAAATTTGATCGGAACCTAAGCAGCTGAAACAAGAAAAAATTATGAAAAGTTATAAAGTGGAGGAATTGACAGGAATTGTTGATAATATGTGCGTGAATGAGTATCAAAACATCTGTGATTATTTAGTTCAAAATTAGTTCCCATCGCCAGTTAAAAACGAAATCTTTCAGCAGATTATATTGTCTAAAATATAAAGTACATCTACAGAATTTCTTTAGAATTTAGGGATTCAGATCCATTAATTTAACAGATCGATCTAGAATTTTAAATTTATTAAGTTTATCCATTCGGTAAAGGGGTTCAGATCCTTTAATTTAACAGATCGATATAGAATTTTAAATATATCAAGTTTATCCATTCGGTAAAGGGATTCAGATCCATTAAATTTAACAGATCGATCTAGAATTTTAAATATATTAAGTTGATCCATTCGCTAAAGGGGTTCAGATCCATTAATTTAACAGATCGATCTAGAATTTTAAATTTATTAAGTTTATCCATTCGGTAAAGGGATTCAGATCCATTAAATTTAACAGATCGATCTAGAATTTTAAATTTATTAAGTTTATCCATTCGGTAAAGGGGTTCAGATCCTTTAATTTAACTGATCGATATAGAATTTTAAATATATCAAGTTTATCCATTCGGTAAAGGGGTTCAGATCCATTAAATTTAACAGATCGATCTAGAATTTTAAATATATTTAGTTGATCCATTCGCTAAAGGGGTTCAGATCCATTAATTTAACAGATCGATCTAGAATTCTAAATATATTTAGTTTATCCACACGGTAAAGGGGTTCAGATCCATTAATTTAACAGATCGATATAGAATTTTAAATATATTTAGTTGATCCACACGGTAAAGGGGTTCAGATCCATTAATTTAACAGATCGATATAGAATTTTAAATATATTTAGTTGATCCATTCGATAGAGGGGTTCAGATCCATTAATTTCACAGATCAATCTAGAATTTTAAATATATTTAGTTGATCCATTCGATAGAGGGGTT
>JAFIDM010000003.1:70045376-70072914 GCA_023159025.1 Thereuonema tuberculata
TTTTTTTTAGAACCGTGGACTGCAAGAGAAAATCCTACTCTGCTGATTTAGGTTAAGAATGAAAAGTTTTTATTAAAACAAAACTCGCAACACATCATTGTTCTATTGTTTTTTTTTTATTACATGTGTTTAAATGCTGTTTTAAGTTATATGTTGTTTTTTTGTTTTTTTTAGAACCATGGACTGCAAGAGAATATCCTACTCTGCTGATTTAGGTTAAGAATGAAAAGTTTTTATTAAAACAAACCTCGCAACACATCATTGTTCTAATGTTTTTTTTTTTGTTTGTTTGTTTGTTATTCATGTGTTTAAATGCTGTTTTAACTTGTTTTAAGCCGTTCAAGATTCCCGTTGATGTTGGCTGAGTCTGCGAAAGCATTTTTACTGATGCGTTGTGATTTTTTTCAGAAAATTCAAATTGTGATTTTTTCTCTATTTCTGAATTATAATGGACGTTAAATCTTGCTTTTAATTAAACATATAATTAATACTGGCTGTTTTTGTTTACGAGAACCTTCAGCGCTTTTGCGCTTGCGTCAGGTCTCCTTCGATTTCTTCAATATAGAGAAATAAAGAAAGAATGATTCTTTCGTAGTTATTATAACACATTTTATAATAGTTTTTTTGCATAATTTACTTTTTTCTGAGGAAACAAAA
The DNA here is from genome assembly GCA_023159025.1 of Thereuonema tuberculata. Classification (NCBI taxonomy): domain Eukaryota; kingdom Metazoa; phylum Arthropoda; class Chilopoda; order Scutigeromorpha; family Scutigeridae; genus Thereuonema; species Thereuonema tuberculata. The sequence continues at coordinate 70,046,034 of JAFIDM010000003.1, forward strand.
TTCTATTAGTTATTTTATTTACTAATCTGGTTTTGTTGATTGTTTTTGGTTAATTTTTGAAATTGTAGAAACTGAAGTTTAATATTTTCTTTAAAATTCTTTTGATGTTTATTATTTGGTTTTCATTCAAGTAGATCTAATTTTCAATGTCGTAGTTAATCAACGAATCTACAGAAGCTTTGTATAAAATAATTTTTGTTTTATTTGGATGAAAAATATAAGTTAAACTTTTTCGTCTTTGTAAAATATGCCAAGAAAATTTATTATTGATGTATAAACCAAGGTATTTATAATTGTTTATTATTTCTAAGTTTTCACAATTACAATTTATATTATCATGGTTATTGTGCAAGCATTTAAAATCATGGTATTTTAATTGAAGTAGGTAAGTATTTATTTTTTAGGTTTTTCGATTTAATAATCTTAGATTTAGATTTGGTTTTGTTAGTAGCTAATTTATAATCATGTGTCCTTTTGATAATATTTATAAAATCTGTTTGAAGTTGTTCTTGGGCTACGGAAATATTTTTTGTATTTCCTAATAAAAAGTCATCTGCGAAAACATTAGAATGTTTTAAACTTTTGAAGATTGTGTTAATAAGTATTAAAAATAATATTGGATCCAAAATAGAGCCTTGTGGTCTCCTTTTTTTTAAAACTATATATCTTGCTTAGCTTATCTTTTAGTTTTATTTTAAGTTTTATTTTCTATTTAAATAGTTTTTTAGTAAAACATGCATTGGCCTTCTTATGATATAGTTCTTATGTAGTAAGATCTTATGGTCAAGACTAAGAAAAGCTTTTTTTAAGGTCTATAGAAATGATTAAAATATAGTTACTCTTGTTTTAAGTTTTTGTTATAAGTTCATTTATGTTGTCTAAAGCCCCGCGAATATCTTGCAACTTTGCTGCAACTTAGTCGCGCGATTTTGACGTCACGAGTTGCAATTTCTTTGCAAATTTTGTCATCCGAGTCGAGTTGCATTGACACCTGCAACTCTGAAAGTTGCATCGGCGTCACTGGGGATTACCCAATCACAGGGCAGCGTTGGAACACGTCAGTTGTGAAACCACGCCCATGAAAAAAATGGCGTCGAAAATTTTATCTGTCGATTCGTTTTGAAGACAGGCTCATACTCAATTAATATCAGAGTATTGAGAGTTTCTTTCACGCATAAATAAAGTTTATACTGAAATGCAGTAATTGTATGCTGCAGAATTTATCAGAGAGGTTTCAAAACCTCGATTTTTTTGGATTTTCCACATCGGGTTTGGCAAACGCGAAGGCTGCTGACGCAGAATGCAAAAGTTATGACGTCATTGTTTCCAGGGGAGCATGGTTTCTTATTGGCTGTTGGTCATTAGTTACTTTTCATTCGAAATAACAACATGAAATTAAATTCCATAGCGGCTAATAATTTTAAAAAAATATTTATCATATGTTGCGAATCATTCACTCTTATATTATGTTTGAAACGACATAACCGAATTTTGCTTGACGTCACACGTGACGTATTTAAAATCTGCGTTGTCATGGGTCAGTTGCATTTTCGAGTTGCATATCCGAGTTGCAACGTGTTCGCGCTTGACAAAGGTTTATATCAACTCGTGACGTCAAAATCGCGCGACTAAATTGCAGCAAAGTTGCAAGATGTTCGCACGGCTTAACAATAGGGTGGTACTCTTAATTTTTTTTTGATATGCATATTGATTTTTATTTATTACTAGCTGTACCCGGCATGCGTTGCAATGCCACTCAAAGAAAGAAAGGGCTCGTGAGAAGGGGCCGTAAATATAAGGTCCCAGTGTCGATCGGGGGTGGTACAATTAGGCCCTTGTGTCGCCATCCCCACCCAAGTGTGGTGTCCCTGCCCCCATAGGAGAGTGAAGTTTTCCCTTTTTGCAATAGACTTAGGGGGGGGGGGGCGAGAAAGGGCCCTAAATATAAGGTCCCGGTATTGGTCGGGGGTGGGACACTTAGGCCCTTGTGTCGCATCCCCCCCACCCAAGTGTGGTGTCCCTGCCCACATAGGATAGTGAAGTTTTCTCTTTTTGCAATTGACTTGGGGGGGGGGTCTGAGAAAGGGCCCTAAATATAAGGTCCCGGTGTCGATCGGGGGTGGGACACTTAGGCCCATGTGTCGCCATTCCCCCACCCAAGTGGGGTGTCCCTGCTCCCCATAGGAGAGCGAATTTTTCCTTATTTGCAATTGACTTGGGAGCCCGAGAAGGGGCCCTAAATATAAGGTCCCGGTGTCGGTCGGGATGGGACACTTGAGCCTTTGTGTTGGCTTCCTCCCACCCAAGTGTGGTGTCCCTGCCCCCCATAGGAGAGCGAATTTTTCACTTTACACAATATTTGTGTAGTTCTTATTTTCACCACCAGGGGGATATTGGGTTTTTTAGGGCTTTTACCCCTTTTCAACCCCTTTGGCGGGGGGGGGGTCCGGGTTCTAAGGTAGCCTATCTTTTCCGCAGTGTCCTAAAGAGTAATTCTGCAAAGTTTGGTCCAGATAGGTCAAAGGGCCTAGGAGTGTATAAAGGACAAAGAGACAAAAAGAAAGATACATTCATTTATATATATAGATTTGATTTTTTTCCAGGAGTTTATTTATTGAATTTGTGATGTAAGTTTCTGCAATTTTTGAGAAGTCCGAAAGTATTGATGTACTTGGTCTATAATTGAACTTATCCATGTAATTTCCGTTTTTGTAAATAGAGGTTATTTTAGATACTTTCCATTTAATAGGAGAAATTCCTTTTGTTATGTTTTCATTTAAAGTAGTCATAATCTGTGTAAGGTTATTAGCAAAGTTTTTTTATATCTTCTATCAAAAAGCTATTAAGACCTATAAAGTTCTTATTATTCATGTTTCTGATTATTTCTGTTAGAGTTGGAGGTAATATAACCATTGAGGTGAAGTTATACGTAACAAATGGTTTTCAAAGATTCTTATTGCAAGTTTCAACATTTCCTATACATGCAAAATAATTTCCCATTTCAATACATGTATTTTCTATTCCTTTTCTTTGAACAAGTTTTTTTTTGAGATTTTTATTTACAGTTAAATATTTTCTCGTTTTTATTTATCACAGAAAGTATTATATTCCAATAATTTTTTGCATTTTTTATATTTTCATTTAATTTATCATAATATTTTTTTTATACACAATTGTGAATCCTTTTCATTTCATATTCATTAAAATACCGTTGTTTGTCTTATTATTTTTATAACTTATCTTTTTCTTTTATAATCTATTTAGCCATCCAGTCTTCTTTAAATATTTTTTTTTTATATTTTTAAAGGGGAGGATTGGGTTTTTGATTTATTTTTATCTTGCAAATCATTTGAACATTTATATTTTTTGATTCATAAATGCATTTCATTTATAAATTAGTAATTTTGTTGGGGTTGTTAATGTCATAAAGCATTATTTTATTTGATAATATTGTATTTTATTTATAACATTTCATTCATTTTATATTTCATTTGATTGATAGTTTGATTATAATTTTGAATATTCTTGTCAAAATTATTAATTTGAATTGTAATCCTATAGTGATCTGAGATATCATTTTGTAATATGTTTCCAATAATTTTAGCCTTACTTACTTCTGCAAAACAATGATCAATACAGGTTTTTGAATGAGATATTTAACATCTCTAATTGACAGCATAGAGGTAAATTTTAAGTCCAAGCTTATGATATAATTCTACATAATTTTGTATTAATGGATTACTTTTATTATCTAATAACTTAATATTTATATCGTTGATATTAGTGGATATTTATTATTAACTTTCTTGTTTAGCTCTTGCATAATATCATTTGATTCAATAATGAAGTCGTTTTTATTACTATTAGGTGGTCTATAATTTCTATTTCTTCTTGCTTATATAAATGGGTTACTTTTTTCTTTAAATTGAAAATTAGATTTTCAAATGACTTTAGAATCAATATTCCATTTATCAACAGTAATAGATTTGTTATAAAGTATTAATAAACCACCCCCACTTTTTCCTTCACGCCATTTACACATTGTATTAAATTGATTTAACTTCAATATATACTTACATCTTCAGAGTTCATATTTAACTTTAATGATGAAAGATATAAAAATAATTATTTTAAACTAATTTAAAAAAATGATTAAAATCATAATCGTACAAGGATAATGAAGAATCTTTAATGAACAAAAGAAAATTTCTGCCTTTCTTTAAGAATAGAAACGAATTTGTGCAATTTCTTTTTATTTTATTTTTTTTTATTTTTTTTTTTATAATGTTCCTCAGTCCTATTACGTGTGCTTATAATAATACACATCTGTAGTATAGGTACTGATAAGTTTAATATGAGTAATAACAAAAATAAAGATAAAAAAAAAATAATTTCGTAATTACCTTACAAAATTTGTAATTTAATCTTTTCATCAATAATGTCAGAAATTAATCTTTCCTTTATATCTTTAATTTTTTGAGAATCGTAATTTTCCCACTTAATTTGTTTGAATAATTTGTATATTATATGACCATTTAAATGGTAGCCATAATTATTTCTGATTTTATTATTATTTAAAGTACTAAGCCAGTTATTTCTAGTTTTTGTTTCTTCATTATATCTGTTTTTATCATTTTTTATTTTAAAAAATTTTTTAATAATTATTTTGTAATTAAATTTATCCTCTATAGTTAAGATTTTGAATTTTTTTCTTATGTGTTTTTTTTTCATCTCTACTTTTCTTACTAAAGTTTAGAAAGACATTACTTATTATTTTAAAAAATACTTTGTTAATATTTTCCGTTTGTTTCCTATTTATAAAGATCCAACTATCAAGACCATAGTCCAAGATAAAATCTACCAAAGATTAAAAAATAATTAATTTTTGTTTGAAAGGAATTATTTCTTTTAAATGATAAAATAAGTAAGTTAAGGTATTTAATTTTTTAATGATATGGTGATACTGTGCACTCCATGAAAATTTCTCATCCATATAGACTCCTAAATATTTTTGTTGAGAGATATAGTCAATTTTTTCGCAATTGCATGGTTCTTTATTAACAGGATAAGTATTTTCCATATTTTTACAATTTTTGTTGTGTAAAGCACAGAATAAATTTTTATAGATAATTTTATTTTTATTTTTTATTAACATAATTTTAGTTTTTTAATATTTATTGTCATGTGATTATTCGTAGTCCAACTATTAATATTATTTAAGTCAATCTGCATTCTGTTATACGCATTTAATTGGCTATTATCATGTGTAAATATTAGTACATCGTCGGCATATATATACATATTTGAATGGATAATACAGTTGTTCAAAGAGTTCATATAAAGATTAAATAATAGAGGTCCCAAATTTGAGCCTTGTGGAACTCCAGATTTGATATTATATGATTTACTTATGTAGTTATGTATTTTTATTTTTATTTTTCTATTTTTTAAATAATTTTTTATTAGATCATTAATTTTTCCCCTAATACCAATTGAATTTTCCAACAACAATTTATGATTTAGGCTATCAAAAGCTTTTCTGAAATCAATAAACGCAGTATAAAATAATTTTACCTTCATTAAGTTTGTTGTTTATGTCTTCACTAAGATTTTTTAACAATAAACCAGTGCTTTTATTTGACTGATATGCATATTGATTATGATTTAATATATTCTTACTTTTTATATATTTGAAAACCATGTCATATAAATAACTCTTAATATAATTATTTTATTTCTATGTTATTATCACATAAACTTCATTATATAATAAAAATACTGAAATATTTCGCCTTTAAAGCAAATGGAGAAAGAACTCTTTTCCTTATATCTTGTGTTTTTTGCTTGAGATAGATGAAATCACTCTGTCTGTCTGTGTGTTTTCTCCCTAATAACCACTGGTTGGATCTTTAAGAGACAGACTTTTAACTTTTAAACTTGGAAATGACTTTTTGAAATAACTTTTGTTTTTTTTGTAACAATAATATTAATTTCGTAAGAGCATTTGATCGTTGTCATGACAACAGTATCTTTTTTTTATTTATTTTATTTTTTTAATTTCGACGATTTCAAACGGATTTTTGTAAAGAAACAGAAATCGGAAACGAATTAGAAATGGTTTGAAATCCTAAATGAGAGACTAAATCGAACAGTAGAACATCCCTCAAAGTATTTTCCGTTCCTGTAACTGATAAAAAGAAAGTGAATAAAAGAAATTCTTTACAAATTAATTACAAATGAAAGTATTTTAACAAGGAATAAGGAATACTACAGATATTATTCATTCATTGTTGTTTTGTTTTTTTTGAGTCTTTTCTTTTATATAAAATTTCTCTTGCTTTTATGTTGATGTATTTTTCTAATGTTTTCTTTCTTTCCTGAGGTAAAACGAAAAAAAAAATCATGCTCATGTTTCGCAATGAACAAAATGTAAACAAATATCTGAGACTGTAATGTTCGTCCAAACGAAAAAGAAACAAAAGTTGGTAAAAAGGAACTGAACACTCGTGGATGTCATCGTCAGAGGAAAAAAGGAGGTTGCGCAGAGTTAAAGAAAAGAGGAAAAGAATTGCGCATCAGCCTGAAGATCACTTTCAATCATTCCTCATTTAGGTTAATTCCAATTCCAATTCCCTAATTCTGAAGTGCTGAGAATAGCCATGGCTTTCCATATTTCAGCGAACCTTTTGAGAGCTATTGTGTTTCTCAATGCGTCCGTGTATGTCCACCCCCTAACAACTCCAGGACAAACGAATCGACAAAAGGATTTCACTACCGTTTCAGAAACTCAAAAAACATAACAATAGAGTATTTTTAGAAGCCAAAGCCCCCCCCCCCCCACCACGTTCCAGATATTTGGCATTTTTTTCATTCGATTTCCTCTATTAGCTTATCAGCTATACAGTGATCGGTAGGTTCTCGGACTCGTTTGCTGAAAGTTGTCGGTTCGAATCCCTGTATATATTATTTGTTTATTTCTTTTTTTTTTCTTCTCTTAATCTTTTTTTTTTCTCAATATCCGCGTGGATTTTTTTTCTTATTGTCCTAATGTTCTTTTTATTTTGTCATTTTTTTATTATTATTTTTAATTTTTTTTTTATTATGGGTCGCCCTTAAATTCATGTTTTAGCACAAAATTATATTCACTTTTTTTTTCGCATCAGAAATAAATCCGACATAAAACTAAAGCGTCTCCTATGAAAAGCCTTCGTCACTTGCATCTCCTACGAAAAGCCATCGTCACTTGCATCTCCTACGAAAAGCCATCGTCACTTGCATCTCCTACGAAAAGCCATCGTCACTTGCATCTCCTACGAAAAACCATCGTCACTTGCATCTCCTACGAAAAACCATCGTCACTTGCATCTCCTACGAAAAGCCATCGTCACTTGCATCTCCTACGAAAAGCCATCGTCACTTGCATCTCCTACGAAAAGCCATCGTCACTTGCATCTCCTACGAAAAGCCATCGTCACTTGCATCTCCTACGAAAAGCCATCGTCACTTGCATCTCCTACGAAAAGCCATCGTCACTTGCATCTCCTACGAAAAGCCATCGTCACTTGCATCTGAAAAGCTAAAATTTTGCTGGTTGATTTAGATATGGAAGATCTTTCGAATGCTCATGGTCTGAACCGGCAACTCCGGTGACGCTATCGTGATCTTTACTTGTCAGTGCCGATCAAAGAAGGTAATATCCACCCACCATTTATTGAGATCCAAGGGTATAAAACAGACATACGATGATTGTTGGATCAATCTCTGCTACATGACCATGACTCGACTGACAAAGACAACATTAAATCAGCAGCAGCCAAAGGCGATTTACCCTGATATCAAAAGAATCCTTGAAATACTTCTAAGGCAAACAAATACGAATCAGATGGATTGAGATTTGGCTGCGTTTTAAGGCGAAATTTCTCTGATAGAGAAAAGAACAAAATGGTACTTTTCGTCGATTCTTGGTCAACAAATACGAACAGTAATTTGTTGCCAAAAAAAAACAAAAAAAACAACTGCAGTGAACTTTGAACTTGAGCTACTTCCATTGTCTATAAATGGACCGAAGTTTACAGGAGATGATTGTTGAATGTGTTTGAACTCGCTCTATTAGTTGTTGCTACAGTTCACGAAGCATTGGGTGTTTTGGGATTTTTCTTATTTTACCCTAAAAAAAACAAGATTTATTTAAGAACTACTGTTTTTCTACCACTCTCTCTTTTCGAAGTCTTTTTATCTTCTAAACTTCTTTTGTGGATTCAGTATCTCTAAATTAGGCCTTCGAAGTGTAATAGCTTACATATTTTTCTGTGACTTGATTTTTTGAGAGGTTGCTTTGTAAGCATTTACTGTCTCTTCGAATCGATGGAAACATTTTTCAAAAATACAATTTAAACCTATTTAAAAAAAATCAGAATAATTTGAAAAGGCTTTGATTTCAAAGCAGTGAGATTACTTTTAAAAGTTGATGTTCACTGAACATAGTTAATAATAAATTCAATTGTTTTTTGTCATCAGTTCCATTATTTTCATAAGAGTAACATATTTCATGGTGAAGAAGAATATTACAAAACTTAAAACTAAAAAAAATACACATTAAAAATAAAAATTTAGTACAATAAAAAATCACAAATCAAAAAATAAAAATAGGAAAATTCCTTCGCTGGTTCATTGTTCTACAGCGTTCTGTCATTGGCCATTGACGATTTCACTTTTGTTTCTCAGTTGATGAACTGCTTTTAGATTTATTCCCTTTATGTTAAATGAAGCTCTATTTGATCCCTTATTCTTCGAAAAGGTCTTAGTTCTTTGTAAAATCATTGTTTTCTGATCCTTTTGTGCAGGAAAAGTTTGAACCATGAAGTTTACGTTTTGATTTTTACAGGAAACAGAAATTGAAGCTAAAATAGAAAAGTAAGTTTTTCATTCGATTGAACTCAGGAAGGAATCGTCTGAAATTGAAAACTACATTCGTTTTTATTCCAAACATTTTCCAAAGGAAAAAACATCATAAGATAGAGACAACAATGGATTTATTATGATGCTATCTTTCAGTTTCTAGTGTGAAGTAGAAATACTGATGAATAATATCTGGAGAAAAAGAATTCTTCATATTAAGAATTGGATTCCTGTAAATAGACCTAAAAGGAAACATTAAAAAAAGAAGAAAAGGTTACTTTCGTCATATTGTTCTACGTTTTCTTTTTACGTTCTGTTCTTTTTTCTAAAAGAATTGAAAAATATAATCTTCATGAATCCTTGGAATAAACACTCCTAAGTATTTTATTTACATTCAAACATTGAGTTTAAAAACTAAAATGAGAAAACAGAAACTTAAACTAAACAGATTGTTTAGTATCAAATAAATAGATTCCGTGTTTTATTATTTCGTCCTTGAAATTCTGTTATTACTTTTATTAATATTTTGAACTCAATTATTGATACTGATTGAAACAATTAATAACAATTTAATATTTTATGTAATTTGTACAATTTAATGTTTATTAAAAATTTGTAATTACTCCTTTTTCTTTGAATGGAAGGAATTGTTGATTGATTGTTTCTTTCAGGAGCGTTTCTTTTTTTTTTTTTCAGTCGAGGAAGTGGAAAAACTGAATCATCTACGTTCGCTTGGAGTTATTGATTGTAATTAATTTAGGAATTGGAAATCCAAAAACATAAAGAAACCCTGATGACTATTAAACAATGGATACAATGTCTATTGGTTTAAAAACAAATTGGGTAGAATTTTTAATTTTTCCACACAATTTTAAAATGATGATAAAACAGACTTTGTTTTAACTGAACTGTACTTTTATCTGATTGTTACTTCACGGAGATATTCCAAATATTTCTTCTGTTTCTTCTCTATTGAAAGAGCTTTAGAAGTTTTGTCTTTATTTCTGTTACAATCTATATTCGTAATGAAAGTATCTTTGGTGATGGAAAGTTTAATTCAGTTGCTAGGAAAGCTTATTCTAATTCTTTTCTGTTTAAATTATTCATTTAAAATTGCATCTTCAACATTTCATTTAAATTTTTGAATAATATTTTGATTAAAAATTAATTATAAAATATGAATTTCATTAAGTTCCATTCAATCTTAGAAACACTGTATTTTAAGAGGAAATTCTACGTTTTAGGAAAGTTGTAAAAACAAGTTTCAATAACTACTTCTATAACAATACAGTATTTCCTTGATATGACCCCAGTGTCTTATAAAAGTGATTTAACGAAAAAAATCTTTCATTTAAAATTTGAGCTTTATTCCTGTTCGTTTTCTTTATTTGTTAAGTTCACTTTGGAGTCTTTATTTTAAAATTTATTTAAAATGTTTTACAAAAGCTCATTCTAAAATTATGTTGTTTCTAATTTTTTTAAATTATTAATTATTTCAAGTGGGGTCCGGCAAGGTTTTTATTAGTTAATTTCTGCTCGGCCGCAGGGTTCACCTAGCCCTCTGTCAAATGCGATCCTGACTTCTTTCTTTAACTGACCACCCCATTTCAAAGTAGCTCCGACGTCCAACGGAGCTTCCTACCGGAAATACCTTATTAATGCAATGTAATTTACCACAAAAAACTAATAATGAATTATAATAAGTAATTAATGCAAAGAAAAACAAAACACAGGAAGGAAATGTAAAATAGAAGCAGAAAAAAAATGAGAAGTCCGAAAAAAAACAGGTAATAAATAAAGCAATGGATAGAAAAGACTTTTCGTAATCTCAATAATCCTTTGTTTGTGATGTTTAATCTATTTGACGAAATCCAATGGAAAAAAATTTCCAAAATGTTGAAATCTGTGAAATATTGGGCCCTTTTACTTCATCTCACAAAAATTGATTAAAATTAGATTAGTGGATTAGAAATAAATAAAACGATTAATTAATGGAATTAGTTGGAAGAAGCTCCGCCCGTGAGTTCGGTTTCTCTGTAGATCTTAGCAATAAAAGTTTACATTTTCTGAAAGAGAATAAATAGTTTAGATAAAAAGAATTAGGATAGGATTTATAAATTAATCCTCTTTTACAACAGATAATGAAATAAAAACAGTGGTTAATAATGGATGTCTTAACTTTTATTTCATCGGAATTAAACATATTTAAGTAATTACTTTTAAAATTGAATTATTAGGTAAATCAGTAAAAGTCTGATTCTGATTTAAGGCAATGAACGAGTTTATAAAATATCAAAAAACTTAAATCTAAATTTTGAGGATTTTTTTCATTAAAGGTATTAAATACAGAAAAACTTTAAGCAAGATTAATAAATTTTATTAAAAAGATTTGATAAAGTTAAGTAAACAGATGTTTGTAACTGAAAAGAAATTCTCTAAATAAAATTTAAAAAAATAGAAGTTTTTTTTGTGGTTTTTTTTTTTTTGTTTTGTTTTATTTATTTAAAGATTTTGAATAAATTTTCATGAAAATGTAAAATAATTCGAATAGAACAGAATGTTTCGTAAAAAATAATAATATTCTGATATAACAAATGAATTAAATATTTAAAAAAGAATAAATTACAAAAAATGAAATACAAACTTGAAATCCGTGCGTTGATTGAAAATAAGAATATGGACGTCTTAATTCGTGGTGGCAAATCCTAAGACAAGGAAATAAGAAAATTTCATGATACAGGTGAGGTTTCCAATCGATTGAAATAAACCAACCAATAGGAAGACACGTCTCCTTCTCCACCCCCTCCTACGGACATTACATGCATCGATTTTCAACCTCGCTTTCGTTTCTTCTTTTTTTCTTTTCTAAATGTTTACAGTGACGTCAATGACGAGTTGTGATGACGTCATTGGATTGAGGGTAGTTTCTGTTGCGACACCAACTGAGGTCGTCACTTGGCAAAAGTAAAAATAAAAAAATTATCATAAGAGATTTACTTTTTTTGGAAACGCTGTATTAATTCAGTCAAAAATGATTTCAAAAGTTGGTTAGTTTTTATTATTATTTAACGTTGGAATCTCAATGATTTTGATTAATAGTGAAATGGTTCTTGCAATAATAATGAAGATCGAAAAGTGACAGAGGTAAAAAAATCTTCTGCTGAGGTTGTAGGATGAAACATTGTTTACAGCGTCTCAGCAAAAAAGGTCCTTCCTTGATTTATGGTTTATTAATTTTAAATCAATTATAGGAATTAATGATAAAAATATACAGAGTCATAAAAATTCTTATGTTAAATAAATTAAATAGGAATTTAAAGAATTCTTAATATTTAGATGAACTTAGTAAATGGGTTTGTAAATACAGGATTTATAAATTATCAAGTCTTAGGGCAGAGAAATCTTCTTCAAAACGGAATATTTTTCACGACTAGGTTTCTTTTGTTAGGAAATGACTTTTCTTTTATCCAGTCTCGTTTTCATTTTATTTCTAAAGTTAGCCTTCTACATGTTAAATAAATATACATAAAGATTTTTTATATAAAAATAAAATAAAAGTTTTGTTTATTTCTAAATATAGTGTTAATCAAAAAAAAAACTCAATATTAAAATTAACCAAATGTTTTTTAAATTTACATAATTTTAATACTTCTGATTGAAACTAAATATCTGCTACATGACGATGTCCAATAGAAAGAAACCTAGATTTGGAGTAAGTGGAGCGAGTAGTGAACCGTTTAGTTGCTATTTATTTTCCATATTTTAAATTCTACGTGAGCATTGATTGCTCTTTTTCTTCTGTAGATTACGTGGGCGAATATTGGGTCGTATCGTTATCGATCGTCGCCATTTTGTTTGTTGGCTCGCATGCGCAGCTGTCTTCCAGGCGGACAGAGGCGAGAACCTCAAAAACAACACAAAAGTCCTATTAACGTTGCTGCACGGTCAGAAGATCAGGTGGAGAACGCATTCGGAGAGATAAGCCTCCTTCTAGTTCTGCCTACATCTCTTCCTAGTGCCGTGAAACTCCTTTGTTAATGTGCGGACTCGGTTACAGGCTCCGCAACACGCCTTCTCAGAAGACGAGCCTTCGCTGGGGGGACATTTGTCGATCCCCATTGCTACCCCATTGCCTATGAGAAACAACGATACTAGTCAGCTGACCGCTTCACCTGAGGTGGTCGTTTCTCTTAAGTTATTGTAAGGATTATTTCTTTTTAATCTCATCCTTTTCAATCCTCAAGAACGTCTCTGAACGCCAAAGAAAAAAAAATCACAAGTCACCTTCTAATCAGACACGAACAAGGTAAGCTATAAATTCTTCCTCATAAGAAGATTAAATTAGATAATAATTTACTTCATTTCCAAAAGAATTATTTTTGTCCTCGATGAATGTTTAATTTTGCTACGGCAACACCTCTAGAAAACTCCAATCAGGGGTAAAACAGTTCAAAAGGAATTTCTTTACAGGTAAGTGGAGTTGCAATGATACACCCTGTATTAATTTAAGATTCACTTAAGAACCTGAATTAAGAAAAATAGAGTCATTCTACTAAACACTGCGAAGAAAAATGATTGTAAAAGAAATCAAAATTTAAGCTAAGCCTCCCCCCCCCCCCCAAAAAAAAACCCCACCTTATTGGCTTGATTATTGATCAGTGATGATTACTATGTATTATAATTACAATTATTATTGTTTGTCTTTTTAGCTACTTTAGTTCTGTAATTTATTACTAATAATATCGTAACTTTATGAAAAATCTACCAATCGAATTATTGAGTCTTTTAAACCTTAAGTGGATTTTGTTGAACTCGGGTTAATCTCCTCACTTCCAGGTTTTCTTGAGTTCATTCAATTATTGTTCACAAATCTTAGTATTTTTTTTCTTTTTTTACTCCTCCAATCTGCCTTTTTCAATTATCAGTCAAGTTTAATGTATTTTCTCTAGGATAAAGAAAAGTTGAGACACACTTTGAATTTATATATTTTTTTCAATAATTTATTTTAAATATTTGGGGATAAATTACCCTTGTTAGATCAAAGCTTATTTTAATCTTAGCATTCTAATATTAAATTAAATCTGTTACTGAAAATTTTGTTTGGAAAAAAACGAACAACTCAAATATTTTTATATAAGTTGTTACATATTCTATTAGAATTCTTCAATAATGCTTTTTTATATTTGAAAATCTTTTAGGAAAATAGCCAAAGTTCCATACTGACTGATGTAATTACAACTCTCTCATTACAATACTGATTAATGTAATAATATAAAAACCCTAATAATAGCATAATGATACAGTTTAGCTTCTCAGTTGGTAATTTTTGCCATCAGTTTGCTTCGGCTGTTGACAGTAAATGAAGCTAATTGTAGCTTCGAAATTAGCCACTCAACAAAACCACTGATGATAGAAATATCTATTCTATGTGTTTGGAATAAAAAACTGATTGCTTCATAAAAGAACTGAACTGAAGAAAATCAAACAACAATTAAAATCTAACAAACAAAAAAAACAACAATTACTATTTAGTTTCATCGGAACAATTGGAATGAACAGAGTAATGTTTTTTTTTTTCTATTACTTCTTAACTCTGTTCGTCCTTTTCAATACATTGTTTAATATTTCTATTCAATGAATTGTTTGAATCAAAGTAATTCAATCCTTTAACAGTTATTTAATGCAACAATATTTCTTTCTATTGCTTCTAAGAATCGTGATTAACTAACCCTAACTTCAATCGATTCATTGAGAATTCCCAGGACATTTCGTTCCTTCGATGGCTTTTCAATTTCCTCAGCCATTTATTTCAGTGTCTTTTGTAGGCAGAGGAAGTAGGTTTTACATCAAATTCAGAAATGGCAGCCAATTAAAATAACTTAAAATAATATTAAATTTATATTTCTAAAAGTAATATTTTGATGTAAATTGTAAAAAAAAAAAAAAAAAAAAAAAAAAGAATCTTAACCCATTGACTTTCTTTTTATAAAACTTAAACGAAAGATAATAATATTATCCACTGAACAGTTTTCTGATTTATCGAAGCCCGGGTGGGCGGGGATGTTTCCGTTTAAGTTACCTCTTCTCAATTTATACCTTTTCCTGGAGCATTTTAGCCCGTGTCGCTCTTGAAATTCACACACGTCTAGGATCAGAGCATTATCTGCTATAATATTAAGAGAAAGTGACAATGAATTTATCTTTTTTATATAAAATATAAATAATGATCATTTTTAATGAAAACTAATTTCAGGATTTGCCTTTGAAATTGATGTTACTTTGTTTTCAAGGAACATTAATTCAGAAAAATCTAGAATTAAAAAGGGTTGAAACTAGTTTTTTAAGATTAGTCAGAAACAAGTTGAAGGCATTAATTTTTTACGCAATTGGAACATATCTAACAGAAGTTTAGACAACCAATGCTTGATGAGTTCTTAATCCGATTTTGAAGATTAAAATAATATCTCTTAGTTTAAAAACACTGGTAGAAATACCTGGTAAGGATCAGAAAAGTAATTGTTTTCATTAATTCCGAGTAAATTCTCAAATATCATTCATTTTTTATTTAACTTTTTATTTCATTACTTAATAAAAAATGGCTTTTTTAATCGGAAAGGAAAAATAATTACTTAACTACAAATTGATTTAAAAATCTGAATTAATAATCGAAAAATAAAAACTGAACGGAGATGAACTGAGAAAGCGATTGACTTCATCTTTATTTAAGTTTTATAATTGATTTAAAAACGATTTTCGTCTTGAATTCTATTATTCAAAATTACCACGACTTTTTCATTGTTTATTCCATTGAATCCTACGGTGAATTTAAGTATTAACGGTTTTCTTTATAATTAAAAACAATTTTTTGATAGTTGTCTAAATAATTATTATTTAATGAGTTCCTTTGGTTGGAGTTTTTGATACAAATTTCAAACTTTATAATGGTGGTGTCATCTACCAACGCTTGAATATTTATTTTACAATTATCATTTCCAAAAACTTTTAATGGAAAAGAAATAGCTTTGATTGCTATTATTATTTTTATGTGATATCAATTTAACGAATGTTTTTAAAATTTAGAATGAATTAAATTACTTTCTGTACTCGCGGCTTCCTCAACAATGGCGGCTTTTACTTGAAATAGAGTATTGTAAATAGAAGGTTTTTTTTCTGCGTTTAAATATTATTTGTAATTTCTTCCTTCATTTCGAGAAATGTCTCTAACGACTCTTCTATTCGTTTCTGAGAGCGACCTTCTGCATCTAATGCTCCTCTGCGCTTGTAGTAAACGAAATGAACATCGAAATTTGAATTTCAATTTTAAATGGCTAAAAGTAATAAGTTATTGTTTTTCTCTGGTTCCTCACTCATTGCGTCACACGGGAAATGATGATAGATATTTAAGAACAATAATTTGAATGTAGTCCCTTGGTCTAATGAATAAGACTTTTGACTTCGGATCAGAAGGTTGCAGGTTCGATTCCTGTCGCGGACGTTTCATTGTAGAAATTATTTCTATTTTCACAGGAAATTAAAAGTATTTTCCAAACACAGAGGAAGTGTTTTACATACAGAATTTTAAGAATGGGTTCCCCTTAGACGTAGGCGTCCACTAAGAACGGATTTCTGGAAATTAAACCCCTGGGGGTGACGTACCTTTGAAACCGCTTAAGCTAGAAACGTGAAACCGTGGGGGGGGGGGGGGGGAAAACCCTTTTAAAAAAAAAAAAACAAAAGTACAAGGGGCCCCCCCCCCCCCCAAAAAAAAAAAATGCCCAAAGGATGAAGGGTTTTTCGAATTGAGTTGAAAATAAATTGTCTTCAGTGATTGATCAATGTACAACCGAGTCTACTACACTTGGAACTTGTTAGGGAAAAGTATTCTAAAATATCAACATAAGCGTCCTCTAAGAAAGTAATTTTGTAAGTAACGGTGTACAATAAATTAATTTTTTTCTTATTTTTAATTTTTTTTTTTTTTTTTAAACTTTTTAAAAAGCTCACTACGGATTCTTCAGCTGTTGACACTATTTTTTTTTTTTTGTTAATTTTTAAACTTTTAATTTTTTTTAAAACTTTTTTAAGCTTTTTTTGTAAAAATGTTCTTGAAATGAGGATTTTTGAGACCTAGATGCGAACGAATCTCATCCTCTATAGCAGTAACTTTCAGTATTTTCATTCAATTCTATTAATTGGTTTCCATCTTCGTTGCCTGAAACTAATAAATCCTTTTGTTTTTTAAACTTTTAATTTAGATTGATAAACGAGCATTAATCTTGCTTTTTTTTTCTGTAGCTAATCTAACTTTGCTATTTTTGTTTCTTCGTTGATCTGTAAATGAATCAATCAATGAATAATTTTTAATTTTTTGAAAATTATCTTCACACTTTTTATTTCTTCCAATTTTCCATGTAAATAATATTTCTTCTCAAAAAACTTCAGTTTTTCAATCAGTTTTTTAAAGTGATTTGAGAAATTTCTTAAAATCTTGTTTTATTATTGTTATTTTTCTAAGTTTGCTTTTATTTCGTAGTAAATGTATTAATTTTTGGTAGGTTTTCTTCCTTCGTAATCATTGTCTTTTTCTTAAGACTTTGCTTTTGTGAAACTGGTCTCAAATTAAATAGAAAAAAAGCTTTTGCTTTATTTTGTAAAAATCTCTCCTCAGATTCAATCTAGGAAAGATTTTACATTAACAAATTTTTATTCATTTAATTAAACTATTTTCATTCTTGTTTATTAGAAAACCATGATTTTTACTGACAAATGTTTGATGTAAAATATACTCTGTCTCTCTAGAAAAGTATTTTCTGGAGTTTCGTTTCTTGTTAATGTAATAACAGTGAAGAGCATCTGGTTTCTTCAATTATTGGAGGAAAACCACAACCTCTGCTGATCCAGAACCTCGTGATTCATCGCCTGAACTTTTATAATCCTTGTAATTAGTCAATTTAGAAAATGGTGATGAATGTCACTAACATTAACTCACTCTAAGAAGGTAGATAAAAATGTTTCTTATTTAAATATCATATATATTCCCTGTATTATTTATAGTTACTGGATATTCTCTTCCAATAATTTTTATTGCCATTTCAGTTAGAGAAACAATAACAGCTTCTACAAATTTATATTTTAAATCATTAAGGATACATCAAAATACCTCGTAATTTATTGTAAATAATAATTCGATGTTTCAGTGCAATTTCTTTGCATGTTTATAGACAAATTTTAATTAGGGTGCTTTTCATTATTATTAAATAACGTTTATAATATAATTCCATAGAATTAATAAGTACTTTTAATAATTTTATCAATAATTCTTTCTTCGTGACGTTTATTTCCGTTGTTATTTCTAAAGTTTCTCAGTTTCAACAGCAGTTGATAATTTTTATCTAAACTGTTAGGTTTGTTATCGTTCTCAATTATTTAAAAATACAAATCTATAGAAAGCGAAATATTGGAAACAAATGTTTTACTAAAGAAAACCCTATTTATAAATAAACAAAAAAATTAAGTAAAATATATAAAAATTTTGAAAATTAGTTAATTCCTTCCTTTAAATTCCTTCTCAAACAGGAAGTCTCTCAAACAAATTAAACCTAATTTCTTTTAATTTATTTTTTTATTATTTTTGTTGAAATTAATTAAAAGAAAAGAAAAAGATGGCAACCAAATATTCCTGAAATTAAGTCGAAATGCCATCATTTGGTTCATGTTTGTCTTCAGTAGAACAAAGTGAAAGCAGATTTCTTCACAGGAAACCACAAAAAGAAATTTTAAACTTTTAAAATACCAAAGATAATTCTTCTGTAGAATATATGTAATTAGTAATTTCTAAGAAGTTCATTTTCTAATTGAGAAGTCTAATAATAATAATTTTATAAGCGCCATTTTCGTTAAGTGCTCAACAATCAAAGGAAACCATTCTCATCAGCTGGAATCAGTAGAGGACTTATTGAAATGATTTAATAAATGAAAGAATATCTTCTTACTTCAAAAAAATACATTAATTAAATAAAACATTAATGCATTTTTTTTAATATTAAGTTACAATAAATTAAAATTTTAAATTAAAGCTTTTATTCCTTGTGCCAGAGTTTGTTAACATTGAAGGATTTATTCAAAATAGAAATTTGTTTTGGAAATACTTGAAACCATTTATTTTCTTCTCAAAAATCGTTCCTAATTGAGATAGATATTAAAACTTTTGACTTTGATTTTTGTTAATAAATTCATTAAGAAATTTAAAAACATTCTTTATTAAAAAAGTAATCTCTTTTATCATTTAATCTCTTGTTAGTTTGTTTTTTAGTTGCAAAACAAAAATGTATTAAAAAGAAATTTCTAAATATTCATGATTATAACTGTTTTAGGAATTGAAATAATGACCGATTACTTGGCAGAGGAAGTTGATCATAATTTAAATTAATATCAGTAAAGAAAGATGGTGTCAAAACCATCTCAGTAGTCAAATATTCTATCCAATTAAATTCAAGATATTAATATCCGATGATTTTCTCTTACTTTGATTTTTCATTATTTGTTCAATTCAGTCTTTATTTCTTTTATTTTACAAAAGAAAATTTTAAATCTAACATAATACCTTTATCTCATAGATTGATCTGATGGTTTGTACAAAGCATTTTCTAACCTGATCTTTCATCTGATTGATTTTTTTTAATGTAATCCAATTGCTGCTTTAATTATGGTAGGATTAGTCATAAAACTGTTTTCAATTTGAGTCACTTGTGGGTGGCAGGAAAGCCGAGCACCGCGACCTTAGATCTATTATGCTACGGAAAGTAGTGCGTAGGAAATAGGAGAACCCTGAGTAAACTTGCTTACCTCGGACCTAGTCACGAAACCTATTTGAGAACCGAACTCCGTTAATCAGAGATGAACGCGTTTCAGTGACATAAAATTAAGATCATTACGTGATATTAGAGAATTGTGGGAGAATCATTGTCAAACCTTTGTAATTGAAATTTTTTACAACACAGCATCTTAATTAGTTTTCTCTTTTTAAAAAAAAATATAGAAGTTTAAATTTCAAAGTAGTTTCATTTTTGAATATCTTTGAATACTTGGGTTTTTCCTAAACATAGAAATATTTAAAAATTTGCTGCTAATAAACACACAAAAAATTGTAACAACTCTCTTCTTCCGGTTCCTTCTTTCTTAGCTTCCTCAATTATTTGTATCGAATTCATTAATTTTTCTTAATAATTGTAAGAATTTTTTTGGCATTCATTCAGTTCGTAATTAATTCTGTCGATCAATAGATTTTCTCTTCTGGTTTTTTTTTTTTTTATTTAAACTTTGCAGAATTTTTAATGAAGATTTACTTCCTACTTTCTTTGGTTGTTTAATAAAATAAATCAAAGAAACAAACAATCGAGCTTCGACTTTCAAAGAAAACGTTCAGATCCACTGATTGGATTCTTCCTATTTGCATTGAAGAGACGATAACTTTTTAATTTCATTACATTCAGATTTCAGAAAAAAAAAAAAATCGAGTTTTTTATTTGTAGATTTTGTTTCTTTCAAGTTTTGTTTTCTCTACAACACAAACAACTCCATTGTGAAGTTGCTTTTCAAACATTTATTAATCCAAAGTATGATTATTTATCAGAGCTGTTCAGCTGAAATAATTAATTTTGTGTTTTAATTAACTTTGACTAATGGGTTACAAAATAACCATTACAACGCTTCCGTATTTAACCAAATTACACATTTTACACCAATAAATATTACAGTCAAATAAAGCAAAACTAAATGTTAAGACATTTCTATTTAATAAAATAACTCCATTGTTCTAAAATAGATATTTACGCATAGGTTCTTAAGCAAATGATCAAAAGGAGGATGGTTGATCCGAAATCAACCCCTGATCTTGTATAGCTCGGTTGATAAGAATTGAATTTTTCTTAAAAACATCTCCTAATTCATTATCAATTTATTATTAACAGATAATTGCAAAAAAAGGTAGACTATTATTAATTAAAATAGAAATCAATAAAAAAGTCCCTTCACTAGTTAATGGAAGCTAATGGTTAATGGAAGAACTTTTAACAGCGGAAAACACCTTCTCTAATTACACTGTTCTTTAGTTTATAAATACAAATAACTCATAGTAACTCCTTCTTCCACTTAAAAATATCTTTAATCATCTATATTTCGATTTCTTCAGCAGAAATCTTCTTCATGGAAAAAAACTACAGAAAATGTAGAGAAAAACCTAAAATTTTCTCTAACATTTAAAACAGAATTCTAAGCATAAACTGTTTGTACCATGAATGACTAAATGATTGTTTATGCTTAGAATTCTGTTATAAATGCTAGAGAAAATTTTAGGTTTTTCTCTACATTTTCTGTAGTTTTTTTTCCATGAAGAAGATTTCTGCTGAAGAAATCGAAATATAGATGATTAAAGGTGTTTTTAAGTGGAAGAAGGAGTTAATATGAGTTATTTGTCTTTATATACTAAAGAAGAATTTTTGATTTTCATTATTACAATGTTCTTATTTTATCAAATCAGATAAAATTGGGTTCAAGGAACAAAAGATCGAGAAATCACAGCTTTCATCAAAATTCTCAATTAAATGAAATATTATTACAAAACGATGAATAACAAAGGATTCTTTTGAGCTACAGACAATGAGAACAAAATTAAGATTAAGTTTGTGTGAACTAACTTGTTTTATGTATTTCATTCTTTAAACCATTGAAATATACAATCATTAGCTACTTAAAACATGAATTTCATTTTTAAACTCGCTTACCAATTGGAACCACAAATATTTGTAGTCTCCTATCTACAAGAAAATATTCTTAAATTAATATCCAATATTATTTTATTTTTTCCTTTAAACTGAATATTCTTTGTTCTAATATTATATTTCTTTGTGGATGTAATATTGGAAGCTTTATTTTATTTTAACGATTTTTGAGAGAGAAGCTGACACAAAAAAGAGCAGCTCTCTCTCTCTCTCTCTCAAATTTTCGCACTTAAAAAAAAAAAAAGGGATTATTTACGTCTTAATTTAATTGGGGATTTTTCCCATGGTAGGAAATGAAAACTCGAATGACTTGTGGGATTCGCAGCAGCTGCGTTTCCTTCATTTGATGTTCATTTGATCGAATTCAAAAACATTCTTCAAATGAACACGGAATTCCTCTGAACGAATCCATTACTTATTTCATGAGAAATAATTTTAGAATTCGTAACCACGGGATCTGAATTTTAATTTGTAACTTGGTTTATCGTTTTTTGATAAAAAAAATTATATATTGTAATTAATATAATATTCGTAAAATACACTTTATATTATTTATTTACCTTTAATAACAACGTCAGGTGAGGTTTTTACCCTGATATTATTTTATTCTCCTTTTTTCTTATAATCTTCATCCTTTGGATTTTTTTTTTTTTTCACGGCCAATTTGTGAATGTTATTAGAGATTGGTTGTTTGCTAATTTTAATCGTTTCTGAATTATAAGTTTTAAGAAATCATTTGAACTTGTAATTAAATGGAATCATCTGCTTTCCTCTCTTTGAACTGAATCTTTAATTTGAGGTAAAGATTGAATTTCTTGTTCTGGTCGTCAATAAATTAAAAATTGATTCGTAAAATAAATTAATTAGAAATTTCTGTGATTAAAAATCAAATGAAATATTTAAATGTTATTTCTGTAATTCGTAAATGGAATGAAATATTTCCTAAATAAAGACTCCATTTGAAGACGATGAAGTTATTTTCAATAAGAGAATTGAAAGCAGTTTCTTAATCGTCCACCGATGATTTTGCATTTTCACCAATGGGATGTCGTCATTGAGACAAAACCACTTATTATTATTTCTTTATTTTCCGATTAAATGTAGAATATTCTGCTGTTCATTCGCCATTTCATTCAGCAATTAATTTTATATCGTAATAATAATCGCTATTATATTATCATATTTCACAGTTATTTAACGAAATAATATCGCCTGAAATTGGAAAAATCTGTCTATGATAGAGAAAAAGCAAATGTCATTTTGCATAGAGCATATCTCACTTTCTAAAAAACACCTGATATTTTGCAAACCCCAGATTCATGTTGTCCTGTGTTGTTATAACTTTTAATAAAGTACTAGCGTCTAACCCCCCCGTCAACAATGATGGGAGAACAATGTGAGGGCTTTTAGTTGAGATAGAGTATTTTAAGTAGAAGTTTTATCTGTATTTAAATATTATTTGTAATTTCTTCATTCATGTCGAGAAATGTCTCTAACGACTCTTCTGTTCGTCGCTGAGCTTCTGCATCTAATGCTCGTCTGGCCTGCGCTTATTGAAGGCTAAAAAAAATGAATATTTAAATTTTAATTTTAAATGGCTGAAATTAATGAGTATTTTTTTTCTCTGGCTCTTCTCTCATTGCGTCACAAACATAGAGGGACAAGAGATATGTAATAACAATAATTTGAATGTAGTTCCCTAATTGATAAGACGTCTGACTTCAGATCAGAAGGTTTCTGGTTCGATTCCCGTCGCGGACGTTTTATTGTAAAAATTATTTCTATTTTGAAAGGAAACTGAAATAATTTTCCAAACTCAGAAGAAGTGCCTTAGAACAGATAGATCTGGAAAACTATAAAAGAGATGTCGTATGTTCTAGAAGGTCTCTGTAAGAACATTGATCCCATTAAAAACAAATCTGAAAAAGCAAATGATTCGACATGGTTTAGATGTTCGTAGAAATGTGTCTATTTGACAAATGCCAACAGACCAGTACTAAATGGCCATGAATACAAAACGTTTTAATCATAAAAAGGATAGATTCTCGTGGCTGTTTTTATTACGGATTAATTACTGGTGGTTCAGAATTTAAGTTAAAATTTTTGAATTGTTCTTAATTATAACAATTATATTTATCTAAATTGGAAAATTATTTAAAACAATTTTACCATAGGATTATATTACTTGAAATATTTTAAAACTTTTCAAATTAATAAAGGGTTTCATTCTTTTAGACTTCATTGAATTTTATTTGATAATTGAATTAACCTCACGTGATCGAAAAACTATTAAGAATCAATAAGATAATATTCAGTAACGAATTAAGAAAACACTGTATAAGAAAATGTAATTAAACCTCTTAGACCAATTGTAGCTGATGAGGGAAGCATCATTAAACAAGAAAACTCTAGAGCAGGGGTCGGCAACCCGCGGCCCGCGAAGCGTTTTGCTGCGGCCCGCGGGGCGTCTTAAGATTTTCCTTTTTTTTTGGTTGTTAAAATAAGATTTTCCTTTTTTTTTTTTTTTTTTGGTTGTTAAAATGTGGGCCCGGTAGCCGAGTGGGTAAGGGCGCTTGGCTGCGGGTTGGAGGTGGAGGGTTCGATTCCCGGCTTCGGCGGAGGACGGGAATTTTTCCTCGCTTCTTTCTCCTCCCATCGGGCCCTAGGGTCTACCCAGCCCTCTATAGAATGGGTATCGGGTTTCTTTCCTGGGAGTTAAAGGCGGGCGAGCGACGGGCCGACCCCCCGTCCTCAACTTTGTCCCGTAGGTTCTGATCTCTGGAGCCTACCCTCCAGCAGCATTGCGCGGTCCTCTGGGCCTGATCGCAACTTTAACTTTAACTTGGTTGTTAAAATAAGATTGTGACCCTTTTTGGCCCAAGTGCGGCCCGCAGTAATCCCCACATAAAATATTTGGCCCTCTTACAACAAAAGGTTGCCGACCCCTGCTCTAGAGAGTCAAAAAAAGCAGAGTGAAAATTTTTGACGAATTATTTACGAATAAAACTTTTAGTAGAAGCGAAAGTTTAATTCTATTTTCCTAGTTTGGTTTCAACTCATTTTTCCAAAAGTATATGTTACAAGAAATTACAAAATGTGGACTAAGAATAACTCAAAACAGTCAGAAGTAATTTTAATTGTTATTAGACAGATTTATCAAAAGTTAATCCTCTCGAGGTAAATGGAAAATTTAATGAATTCACTACAAAATTGGTTGGAAAAGAACACAATGGTTGGTATTTTAATAAAAATAGTGACAATGTAGATATATTTAATAAGATCTGTGGAATAAAATTCTAATAATAATAATAAAATATAATGTTAATAAAAAATTGACTTAGTTAAGTTCATTATTGTTGAAACAGACACTTACCTTTGGTCTTTATTTAACTATTTATTGGCCCAAACTGAATAGTGTAAAAGTTAACTTTCCGTTGTTGAAACGTTTGATGTTGATTTGAAGGATATTACAGTGAAATATTGGAGCAATAATACAAATAGAAGAATACAATGGATTAATTACTGAGACTAATCTTTTAATTCAGTATGAAATTAACCAATCCATTGTAATTTAGTTTTTTAGCTAAATTCGTCATTGGTTATGAACTTGTTCTTCAGGATTATAAGTTAGTTCAGCGAACTCTGGAATTTGTGAAACTTCGTTGTACCGTGTTTGTGCTTCTAATCTGGCCCCAAGAGTAAAACTCCAGTTCAAACTACAAGTACCCAGTGACTGTAAGACTAATAAGACAATGCCGTAAGTTAGTTTCTCTCCATTTTCCTGCTGATCAGATCGGCTGCTACTCAAATCTTTCATCTGAACTGTCGATCCCATTCAGTCAACTGCAATTCTCCAGGACTGTAATTTTTGTATTTAATTGTGTTTTAATTCTTAACCTGCGTTTTCCTTGCGCTACCTGCAATATTTATTTTTATTTTTTTTTCTTATTTTATTTTATGTGATTTCCACATTAAACTATATTTTATTCTTGTTTAACTTATTCATTATTACCCTTATTCCTTTTTATTAATAAAAAGAAAAACTTCGTTATTGTATATTGAATACATGTTCTGCATATTTTCTCTTTTATTCATTTATTTGTCCATATTTTATGCCGTTATCTGTTTACATCTTTCTTCTGTTTCTTTTTGGGCCCAGCAGGCTCAGAATAACATTTATAACTTCCAGGTGACAATGATAATCATTGCATTTTCTTTAAGTTATTTATGATCCATTGTTTTGAGATTTATATAAAATATCCTAAAAAAAAAAAAAATCGGTCTACAAATATCAAAATCCAAGTCCACTTCATCCTAACAATAAAATGACACTCAGAATTACGAAGTTTGTTTAGATCAGTTAAGTATTTATTGTGCTACAAAATACGTAAGTTCTAGGTATTTCACAACGTAAATTACATTTCAAATCGGAATACAGTGTTTTATTCTTATTTATTCGGGAATAAACACAATCATTAATAATTATAAAGAAAAAATACTTAGTATTTCCACGTAACGATGAATACACTTTCTCAATGAGCATTTTATGAAATAGGATGTAGGTGTGAATTTCATTGTTGGTATATTTCATATAATCCTACAATCTATAGGTAGAGTTGGAACAAGGCAAGCAGATAAAATTATATTCACATAACTTTATTTCTTTTATCATTTAAGTTTTTTGATCATTTCTGGATTCTGAAATTTTTGATATCTTCCGAAAGTGAGAGCTTTGTATAGGCAGCACTTTGTGAATCTAAACCATTATTTTTCTATATCTGAAAGTAGTTTGTTTTTTGTTTTTTTAGAAACATAATTACAAGCAATCGGTTTACTCTGCGAACAGCGAAGAAACATTATTTGAGAATTCAACCAAAGGATGAAACACTTTAAAAGCTAATTACTCCAAAGAAAGCGTGATCAGAGCTTCTCAATTACAAATTTTTGGCAACATTAAAATTATTCTTGTAAATCCTCTTGTAAAATCTGAAGAACAAACACTTTAAAACTAGCTTTTAATGAGAAATAGGCCTAAAAAAAAATAAACGAGAAAAAATGCCTTAAAACTTTTTTTTTTTCCTTGAGACTTTTAATGTTGCAAATTCTTAAATAATGCACACAGTGCTATTTTACATAGCTCTTACTGTATTTAGCTATTTTACATAGCTCTTACTGTATTTAGCTATTTTATATAGCTCTTACTG
>JAFIDM010000003.1:70104213-70120008 GCA_023159025.1 Thereuonema tuberculata
AGAGTAGTAGTGATGTACATTAAGCAATCCAATAGATTGAGTAGAGAAATAATTTGAATGAAAAGAGTAGTAGTGATGTACATTAAGCAATCCAGTAGATTGAGTAGAGAGCTAAATTAAATGAAAAGAGTAGTAGTGATGTTCTTTAAGCAATCTAATAGATTGGGTAGAGTGCTAAATTCATTGAATAGAGAGTAGTGATGTACATTAAGCAATCTAATAGATTGAGTGGAGAGCTAAATTAAATGCAAAGAGTAGTAGTGATGTACATTAAGCAATCCAACAGATTGTGTAGAGAGCTAAATTAAATGATAAGAGTAGTAGTGATGTAGATTAAGCAATCCAGTTGATTGAGTAGAGAGATTTATTTATTACATTGTATGGAATTGATGAGCTGGAAGGTGGAGATGATTGTGTGGCTGCCGTAATTGCTATTTTTTTAGCGTAATCCACGATTCTTTTCCACTCATAGAAACACTGAAGAAGAACAAATGAAACATCCAACCCCTGCGCCGGATTCGAACCAAGATTCCGACACATAAGCTTCTCTCCGTTCAGACCTCAAGGCCCATAATCCTGAATGATCAGTTACATTTAAACAACTTAGAAACTTATATAATAATTTAACCTAAGTTTGAATGAATAAATAGAGAGCGTTTTCTCATGAAGTATTTTTTTAGGATTTTATAAGTGATTTGTTCTGCATGAAGAATCCAGGAGAGATCATCTGAAAAAGTTATCAATATCTAAGAATTATAAATACTTCTTGTAATAAGATAACTAAAAAAGATAAAGAAGTTATTACTGCACAGTTCTTTTATAGAAAAACATCGATACCATTTTGTTGCTTTAAGTCTAGGCATATTTGAAGATAGATTTTGAGAAGTAATAGATAGTTCATCAAAGCCATTGATCAATAGGCGACATCTATACAGGATATTGCAAAATTTGTGTTTAATATTCAAACCACGTGTAGGGCATGGCTAAGGATCAATTAAAGCAAAAAAAATAGCAACCCCAGATCAATGTGTGCGCTCGCCTGCAAAACATTTCTTATGGTGTAGCAAAGGATGTGTCCTCTCGGAAAGGCTCACTTTAGGACTACCTAGCGCCTTAATAAGGCGTTTCCGGACATGGGTTCATAAGGAATATATTGATCCTTCGCTATGCCCCTACACGTGGTTTGAATATTACACACGAATTTTGCAACACCCTGTATAAAGATGTCCATAGGAGAACAAGATTACACAGATACCTTACTTAATATTGCTATCTTAAACTGTTGATTACAATAATAATTTCGAGTTAATAAAAGACATTATATATATATATATAGCCTTCAGTTTTGTACGAAGATGGAGATTTGATTTTGATTGATAAGTAACGTTAAGATTTAACTTTTAATTTTACCTTACCAAAATTTTATTTAATAGATAAGATGAACAAGAAGATGAATGGGTAAAATTCAAAAATATTGATTGATTTTTCATTTGGAAAAGAAACGTTAAGAATGGTTGAAGACAACGAAGAGTTATGTAACGGAAATTGTATGTCTGTATTGCATCATCTATCACTTTCAAAAAAAATGGTATTGAACAGAAACGTAATTCTGTTTTGAAATGAATAAAAAATTTATTTCTTTAATTTTTCGCACTTATTAAAAGTATATATTAAGAAATATATAGAAGATCATTGATAGATAATGAGCAACTACATTGCATTCATTGTTAACTAGAAAGACAACTTGTAATAACAGAATCGAACAGTATCCTAAAGGCTAGTGCACACCTAGAGACAAAGTCGCGCAACATTGTATAGGGACAGTTGCTATACAATGTCTCGCGTCAACAACTAGGAGCCAGTTGCACTTCAGAAATCAGAGGATTCCATTCCTTACAGCTAAAAACAGAAATGGGTGGTAATCAAACCAACTGCACTTTTTAGGGGAAGAACCACTATTTTTGGAGTCGGCCAGTTTTTTATATTCTCGCCTGAATTGAGATTTCCGATTGTGGATTTTCTTCTCCATGTCTTGAATTGCCATCTGGTATCTTTGGGCTAGATGCTCCGTAGCATCCCTCCTTTTATTTCTGTTTTTATAATCCACACTGGTGATATCTCGAAGACATGGGAGGGCCTGAAAATCTTTATTTTTAATGTTGTTTCCATGGCGGATTAGTAGAAACTGACTCAGAAGTCTCGGAATACATACAGACGATGAAATGCCGTGTAACATTGTATCATGTTCCCGTTTCGATGGGGAACATGAGACTTGAGACTTTTGTATCGCGACAGTCCCGGAACACAAGAGAAATGTATCGGACAAGAGTTTTCCCGAGACACGTGTTCCGCGACTTTGTCCCTAGGTGTGTACTAGCCTTAAGAAGAAATAAATAGGGAGCGAACGTTTTCACAAAACATTAGAAAACAGATTTAAATAAAAATTAAACAAGTTACAAATTTCTAAAAACTGTAGTAGTTTTCTTCTTCGGACTATCTGTAGTACTACCTTCAGTACCTGAAGTAGTCCGATGAAGAAAATCGCTACAGGTTTTCAAAACTTGTAACTTGTTTTATTTATTTATTTTTTTATTAAATCGAGAAAACAGATTTCTCGTGTTTTGTGCAAACGATCGCTTCGTAAGTATTCTAGGAAATTAACTGAGAAACGCGTTGTAATTGCGATATTTACGTACAAAATAAGCTTTAAAGTAAGATTTCGTAATTTATGTTATTTTTTTTATTCGTAAACTACATCGGAATTTCTGTAATAATAAAAAAAACGCTTCAAGTCAATCATAAGAGATATAATTTTAGAGAGTAAAAGCTATAAGAATAATATTTAGAAAAATTCTTTTACTATTCTAAAAATTGATAAAGCTTTCACGACATAATTAGCGAGACAAAAATTGCAAAATACTGTTAATAAACATTATTATTTTTGTTTAGAAAAGATTGGTGTAAGAAGGTAAATCTGTAAATAAAACTTACTACAAAAATAACAGAATTGAACTTAATCTGTTTGATCTCTTTCCTTTTGTTCTTCCTTCGTTTCTATGATCTCTAAATCTATGATAACTCCTGATGATGAACAAGATTTCTGATAAAAACATCTTTCTGATATTTAATCAAATTGTTGATGTTTAAACAAGAAATCAGTTTTTGAAGAATAATTGTTTTGATTTTGGAAGTTGAACTTTATTTCAGAGAGAACGTTTGTTAGATTGTTTTTCATTCGCGTGATTCTCATCTCATAACATCAGTAGAAAAGAAGGGAATAGAATTTTGTGCTAAAGCATAAATGTAAATTACTCATAAAAAAAAGAATTAAATAATAATAAAAATAGAAAGTACAATAAGGTAAAAAATAAAAAAAAGTTAGGAAAATAAGAAAAGCAACAACGAGGAAAAAAAAAAAAACCATCCGGACATTGAGAAAAAAAAAAGATTAAGATAAACAAAACAAACGTAGATATTCTACGGATTCGAACCGACAACTTTCAGTAAATGAGTCCGAAACCTTTACTTCAAACTATAGCTGTCAACTAAAAAATGAGTGTTGAATTTCTAACGTTTAAGCTAATATCTCGAACAATGCCAAATATCTCGAAGATGAGGGGAGCGTTGGCCCTTGAAAATACCCTATTCCTTCGATGTCCATTTGTCGATCCGATCTTCCATTCAGAAGTTGTTCGGACGGACGGACGGACAGGACAAACGCAATAGCTATTGATTTTGGTCGCTATCACAACAGCTCCCAAATGAGTCGCTAAAAGTCAACTAAAAGGGTTTGATTTCTTTTCTTTTGATGGATAATTTCCATCTTCTTAGAATGGATTTCGTAAAAACACAAACGCATGTGAATCCAATAAACTAATCCTAATAACGTGTTAATCAAAGAAAGGTTTAGGATAATGAGGAAGAAGAATTCAAATGAAAGCAAACTTTTTTTTTGTTCTTCTACTTCTGTTTATTTTTTAAGAATCAACGAATAAAATCTCACTGAATTCGAAATTCCTCTTCTCCCAAAATAAAAATAGTATTTTGTAAATTATTGTAGCGTGTTTTCCATGCAGTTCTAAAGAAACATCGATTGTTTTCCGATTCAATCATCTGAATTAACAAAATTCTCCATTCATTCATTCATTCATTCCTTTTTATCCTATTTCAGTTAATTTCAAGAAGAAGTCTTTTTGTTTCTAAAGAAACAGAAATTTACCGAAACCTATTATTTTACCTTCATTTAATAATGATTTTTTGTATTATTTTAATTTTCTTAATCTCTTAACATTCACTTTTATTTTCTAAATTCCTTAATTGAAACTGTTATTCTTAGGATAAACACTCGGGGACGTAAGGGAGATGTTGCCTTTGGACTCATAAATAAACTTAATGACAGACACACGTTGCTTTAAAATCAACCGGAACGCACCATCTTCCCTGCCTGCCGTTGTGAATTATCGGACGGTCACTAATGCGCATTCAATATCACGAGGTGCTCGATTTGGTGTATGGTGTATGCCCACTGTTGTACCCAGGTGAAGCATAGGTGCTCGCCTTATGTTAGTATATTGTTATTCTTGTGAAACGTTTAAACTGCTATCGAAAATGGCTCCCAGGAGGAAATTATTGGGTCCAACTGTTAAACTCTGTACAAAAGCCTGTAGAAATGAAGCTTTACGAAAACTATTATAAAAAGGAAAGAGACTGTATTTAAACAGTAAAGCTTCACTTCTTCTATTTAAACATTAGAAATCAATAATATCGTAGGATTGTATTTAATATCTAAGACAGATGAATTTTTTAGAATTTCTACGTGAAAGAGGCTGAAATGAAAATAGAAAATCCTTAACAGTTGAAATATTATTGTTAATAAAAAATAGCGACTAACAAGTATTTTAATGTTAATAGATTCTTATATTCATGCAAATACCAGAAAGAATACTTCACTCATATTTGTTTTTGTTCATTCCAGATATTTTTAAATTAAACTAATGTTACCTTCGTGTGCTTTTCGATCAGATCAAAGGACATTTAATTGCGGTGTTCAATTGTTTTATTTTCAAAATTAAAAACTTCAAAATAGCAGTTATTGTTGGCCTCTTTTTTTTTTAACGTAGATTTTTGAATGAAACTTTAAACTTAAACATTTCCTTTGTTGTCAACTCAAATTTACAAATACCTTTTTTTTTTCATTCTTTCTTTCTTTTTTTTTTTTCTTTGCAAAACTGCAGTATTTGTTTTTCTTTGAACCTCTGGACTTTCTTTGTTCAGTAAAAAGCGTGAAAGATGGAATAAAGCAAATCTACTAGGTTTGAATATTGAAACCAAAAAAAGCACTTTTCTTCGTTGTCTTTTGTTTGAAGTTGATCAGACACAAGAACCAAAGCCATTTGGAGGCTAACAATGGAATACAAGGCTTCAACAGAAATTGTAAAATTCCTACTTCATTTGCAGCTTATTTGTAAATTTATACCAATCAATCAATAAATAATAATATTCTGTAGAAATGTTAACTTTTGAATGAATTTCTTCTCAAAAAAAATATCCAAAATAAATATATTATTTTTAGTTGTGACATTGCTTTAGAAAGAAGATTAGAAAAAAAAAAAACCCACACACGATGAAGGAGAAACAGTCAAAAGAAGCCGTTGTTTTTCCTTTCTTTTCATTCCTTTTGAGTTTTTAATTTGATTACTTAATCAAGAGATTAACCCTCTTAAGCAGATTTAAAAAATATTCGTTTCTTCGGATATAATTAATGTTTAGCATACGATGAGGAAATTTTATCAAACGGCCTAAAAATATTGTGATTTTTATCAATTAAATTTTTATCTGATTCTAAGAAGACTTCACAAGAAAACAAAATAATCTCATTTAGTAGATAACTAATCGGAAAATAGATCATTATTCTCTTTATTATTTCTACTTAATTATTTCCTTATTTTTCTTAATAAAGCATCGCCTTCTTCTTCTTTTATAAAATCGAACCAAATGTCA
The DNA here is from genome assembly GCA_023159025.1 of Thereuonema tuberculata. Lineage (NCBI taxonomy): Eukaryota > Metazoa > Arthropoda > Chilopoda > Scutigeromorpha > Scutigeridae > Thereuonema > Thereuonema tuberculata. Next base: position 70,110,214 of record JAFIDM010000003.1, read on the forward strand.
TCAGAAATTGAAGCTAAATAGGACTTATTTTTTAATTGCTATCTTTTTCACATTGGGTAATTTATTAAGATATTACTAATAAAATTTTCTAAGTTTATTCACGTATTTCGATCTTCCCTTATAATTTCGTTTAGCCTTTTATTAAAAGTAAATTACAGTTGACTCGCGATAATTCGACATTTGACAGTCCGACACGCTCGATAGTCCGACGCAGGTTGGTTCGAAAACCGATGCGATTAAGGAGGTCAAACACTTTGATACGTTGGTGTGAGGAGAAGGAACTCGACTACGAGAACATTTTAATGTTAAAAGATATTCAAGAAAAAGCCACGACAGACTCTTTACGTAAGAAGAAACAAAAGACGATTACAGATTTTTTTTTAAGCCTTAAATACATATGTACTTATTTTTATTTTTTATTTTAAGACATAAAATTATATTTTACATTATATACTGTAATTTTATTTTTTTAAGACATAAATACATAAATTAGTATTACATATATACGTATTCATTTGTGTAAAACTATGCCTAATGGGTTTTTTTTATATCCTCAATGGCCGTAAAATATGTACTCAATATGTATTGTAACAATATACGTACTGTAGTACTGTATATACATAACAACCCAAATTTTCTTGCATTAGAATCAAAATTCAGTTTTAAAAAAATCAATCTTTGGTAATCCGACATTTTTGATAATCCGACATCCCTCGGTCCCGTAACTGTCGGATTATGGTGAGTCAAGTGTATTTTGTAATAAAGAAAGTAAAATAAAAAATTCTAAACAGAAGTTTTAAAATATGTTTTGCAAAACTTTTAAAAATATTAAAATAAAAATTCCATTTTAACACCAGATATTAATAATCTACAGACAACTAAGAATTTAGATTTATAATAATGAAGATAATAAGATGATTATTAAATTATTTAGATTTTCTGTTTATAATGAATCGTTGATTTTATCTAATCAGTTAATTATAAAGCACAATCACAGTTAATTTATTTTTCTAAAATACTGCTTTTGTTGAAAAGAAGTAACTCGTTAAAATGGAGAAGATTTATAAAAGAAAAGATTTATTTGATGATATTCGAAAAATAAAGTTAAAATTGCAGTGAGTTTTAGTCAGTCATACATTAGAGAGGAGGCTTCTCATCCACGTAGAAATCCCTTTATTGTATAAGGAAATAGTCTTAATAATCCACAGAAAAGGATTAGAAGCTAAATGGTCAGTAGAAATTTTTTTCAGTTAATTTTGATGGTATTTTATTTAATGCTGAGCAGAAAATACCACTAAAATGTCTTATTAGAACACGCACAATTTTTGGTTATCGTTTATTGGGCTCATAATTTTATTCACCCTTTTGAGTATGAAGTTTAAAATTTAGTGAAGATGATATTGTGTTAACTAATTGAACTGAGAAGTAATATTTTTGACACTTAGAAAGTTCTTGTAAATCCTCATCAAAAAGAATTCAACGAATAATAATATATTACACGATAATGAATTAAAGTCAAGAAAAAGACTTGTGTTCTGAATTTGCTTACAAGGAAGTAAATATGCACGTTTTCTAAGGCGTAGCACGTGTGATATTCTATCCGTTGCAGGCAGTCCTCGTAACGCTCCTATAGATTCTCAACCATGTCCCTGAAGAGAGGTTGCTTCTTTCCTTTGACACATGTCACAATCTTTTGATGTAAGTCACCAATGGCTGCTGGTGGATTCTCTTGGAAAATGGCTTCCTTCAGCATACCCAAAATGAGAGCGTCTGATTTTGTAAGATCAAGTGAATGAGACTGATATGGGAAGGCTGTTCCATGGGAAATTACGTGATTACAAAATTCTCATGAAGCAACCAAAGCGTGTCCGTCGCTGTGTAGCAAGTGGTCCCATTCTGGTGAACCATTGCTTACGAAGTAGCAGGTTATTTGCACATCTAATGAAATCCCTCAGAAATGGTGTGAGAATGTTTTCTCTGGTTCACAGTCACAGGATTCCTAGGATTATCCTCACAGACAGACATCGCACTCACTCTGGAGGGGTTTCTCCACGATGGCCATTCAAATCCCAGAAACCAGGTTGTCTTTCGATTTCATTCAACTGAATATGGCTTTGAAAAGAAAACCAGAGTTTTGACAGGAAGGCGTTGTTCGATCTGTATATTTAGTCAAACATCTGCGAGACGAATTTCAAGGAAATTGGTGGCTTTTGCCTCTAAGATTCATTTTAATTATGTTCGCCGGAGACTTCGTTTTGTAACACCTGCTCGACGTGTCTTCCTCGATTCGCATTTCTTCTCACTATAACTGGTCGTCCGATGTCAGAACGATTTTTTTTTAATGATGGCTAAAGGCTTTGTGGGTGGTGGTTTTTGAAATCGTTTTCGAAATATAATTCCAACTTATAGAAAACTTGAGCGTTCAACTCCGTATTACCGAAAATAATGGTCCCCATTAAAACCTCCTTTGCTAGCACCATTTGAACATCTATCAAGCTTCAACTAACATAAGCACACAGCTATGTTTCCATGACGACGTTCGATGAGGTCATCACGTGGTGCGCATGAGCAACGAAGGCTTGTGACTTTCAGAATCGTTTGTTGTAGTGCAGACCATACTTCTTTACTAAATAGTACATGTCGATATGCTGTGTTTTATTTGTTTCCCTTCAATTAGGTTTTGAATTTATTAGGTTCTAATAATTGCATGCTTTGTATGGAATTTGTAAGAAGTAATTTTTATGTGCTCCATTCGGTTTTTCTTTTTTTTTCTTTTTCTTTTAGGAAATTAATTATTAAAATTTTGATGTTTCGTTCTTTTATAACTATAGAAAGTATTATAAAGAAAAAAAGTGATTTAAATCTTCAACAGATAAGAAATGTCAATCAATAAGAGCCTTTAGCATGAAAATAAAATTGCCACAGAATCTATTTCTTGGGCTTCAGAGAATGAACCAATGTTTAGCGTCTTGTGCAGAGCAGTGTCTAAGAAAATTGTGATGGAAAAATCAGTTTGTTTTTTTATCCTTTACTTATCCAAGCTATCCATACAAGGGCACAAACTAAGAGAAAACTTTCGCTGCGTCTCACAGTGGGGCAGGATACCTAAAAAACTGGCAAAAAATAAAAAAATAAAAATGGGAATTTCCTTACTGCCATGTATTGTATCGAGAGTGCACTACTTGACGCGTCATAAAACAATGCTGTTCCCACCTGATTCCCGCGCATGCACATCTGGTAACATTGAGTCGTAGCGAGTTATTCAGGGAGATAACGCGTTCGGTTTATTGGCGAAATTATGGCATTGTTTTGCATCATCACTGTTGAAATAAATCGTAATTACCGGGAGTGTTTGTGAAGGCAACTTCAAATTCAAGTATTTGGAAATGTTTTAAGAATAGTTGACGAATAAAAAAAAGTATAATAATAATGTTAAACTCCGTTAATCCTAACTACGGTAAAAGGTTTAGATATTTACAGAATGCTCTGAAGCATTGAGGCTTTTAGTTATGTTCCAAGGCTGTCCAAGCTTTGGTTTTTACATTTTTACAAAGCTTGTTTATTGCTCAATGTAGAATCATGTAAATTTGATGCCCATATTTTGCCTTTTTGCAGTAAAAGAAGGTTGTACGAGGCTAGGTGACAGCAAGCTTCTACTTAGTAATTTATTTATATTTTTATTTTGCTTTAGGAACGAGTGCTGACACGATGTTTTTTAAAAGAAAAAGAGCTCATTCGCATAATGAGAAGTTGTGGAAACAGTGAAATTGAAAAACAATTCCAGTACTTGTACGAAGAAATTAAAAAGCATAGCAATTGTGATGCAAAGCATCAGAAGGATGTGCTAAAAAAACTTTCATATTTAAAGACAGAGTATAAGGCACGCTACACCAAAGGGCGGTGAATGGAAGAACGATTTAAAAATAACAATCAAGAATGGCTAGAAGGGTCAATTTCGTTTCTTAATAAAATGATGAATTATAAGCGTGGTCGCCCCGAACTTAACTTTCATGATAGTTCAGTTAGAACAAAACGATTGAAAACTAAAGAACTGAAGAATACTACCCCGTGTCTGTGTTGACAAACGCAATACGAATGAGTTTAAGATCAGAAGGGCAAGTGCAGGCGTCGAAACTTCTCCATGAAATAACTGTCTTCAAATCGGGCCACTAAATATAGAAAAGCGTACAAAACTTCGCTGGACTCCCAACCGAAAACTTTGTCTGGAGAAGACGCTTTAGCTGTCTTGGTAACAGCAGTTATCTCTACATCAGTATGAAGTCGTGAGGGATAGTACTCCACAAACATTCCCCTCCTACAAAACCTCCTACAAGCGGCAAAGAAGCCCTGCTATCCAACAATATAAATGTTACAGAGACTTGTGCTAGTGTTCCCCTACAGGATTTACTTGACCACACAGCTCAACATTTGATCTTGTCAATTGAATCTGTTATTGAAACACTACAAGAATCAGAACTAAGCAACCTATGTCTATTCACATATGGGGGTTTTGACGGCTCCTTAGGTCATAGCTCGTATAAACATAGCTCCCGGGATTCGGGAATACAAATGATGGCAATACCGCAAGAAGATTTTTTAAAAAAGGAAGAATTATCAGCGGATATTACAAAGCTTGACCACAAAAAAATTACATACAGCATGATAGTTGTTGCTAGTGGATATGAAATTAGTGTTGCTAAATTCAGAGTATTCGTTCATCATATCGCAAGGTATTTTGTGGAAAAATATCCATGGTATAACATGCCACCAACTGTACATAAATACCTTATACATGGTGCAGAAATAATATAAGCTTCCTATCGGCCAATTAAGTGAGGAGGCGCAAGAGGCACGAAACAAAGACTTTAAAAGGTATCGGGAACATAATTCCAGGAAGTGCAGCAGGATCAAGACTAACGAAGATGTTTTTCATTCGTTCCTGATCAGGAGCGATCCAGTAATAACAAGTAAGCGCAAAATAACAAGGAAAAATCTTCAACGCCTTCCCACAGTAGTCGTATCTATGTTAAAAGCTCCAACCGTACAAAATGATATGGACAAAGAAGAAGAGGTCGATACATTGACGTCGGATTCCAGTGATTCTGATTGATCAGAATAAATATATTGTATAATTTTTAGTATTTACGATGGTACGATTAAAATTAATAAAACAAACATTATGTATTTAAAAGATTTTTTAATATATATTTGTCAAAAATGCTTAAAATTTATTTTATTTACACAAGACAATATATCAACTAACAAACATGAACCGTAGATATCTTAATAAACACTCAAATATTTAATGCCAGTTATGTATGTATCCTGCCCCACTGTGCGTCTGTAGTAATAAGCAGTAAGAAAAATGGCGGACACAAACACATGAAATCAACAGTCAAGTGAACGAAGTTTGTAGGGTTGCAAAAGCTTTACAAATAGCATTTCATGTTTATTCCACATTTTTTTTCTAAAAAAAAAGATGTTTCTTTTTGCTCTTATTTTTATCGTGGGAGGTAAAGTATTCGACTGTCGTTCTGCAATGATCGCATTCAATCATTTGAGAGTGATATTGCAAGCGATAGAAATAAAGCTTAGCGATATTGAAACTGAATTATCTTCCAAACCTATTGATCGTGAGTTAAACTAAGATTTCTCTTCGTCGCCTTCGAATTGGATCCTTTTTTCGTTTCTCTATTTTCCAAACAAGAACATCGTGATTTTTGCAACTGGAAAACAACCGAATCACAAAGTTTGTTTCTTAATATTTCACATCAAATATCAGCGATCCTAATTACGTTAGCAATAAATGCTTTTCCTATGAAGTTATTTGAGGAAAAAAAAATTAAAGTAATTCTTATAGTCTTATAAACCAATGAAAGCAGAGCAATTTACTTAAACTAAACTTTCGTTTTAGACTTGCCAACGGCTCGCGGTGTCGAGTTGAAACTGTAGCTTTTATCTTTTTAATGTTTTAACTTTTTATCTTTTAATATGAGTGTTGGCCACATTTAATTTAACACTATACTTTCGTTTGATGAATATAAATACGTACGAGTAATATCTGATGCTTCCTGCTTATTCGTTTCATAATTTATCATAAGGTTTATGAAATGTTCTACTTATAAATTGTGTATCACTTGCTTAACACAGTCCTCTGATATTCATAAAAAACAACAACATAACTTAGTCCGATGTTCGATCGACCATTGTCGGGCATTTTGACCTTTTCCCTCTTCGATGTCTTCCGTGACGAAGTAGGACGACGGAAATTTCTCAAAAGACCACACCAAAAGGTTGATATGTAAGTGAATTCTATCAGATTCTTTCTTCTTCTTTAATCACGGATAATAACATCTACATTACCATTTGTTTGCAAATCTCCACCTTTAACTCCCTTGGGATTCCTAATCCATTTTAAAAACCCAATCCACAACAAGCACCCTAATAATCATGATTGTTCTCACGTGACATCAGTTGTTTTAAAGAAGAAAAAAAAATAAACATTAGGATAATAATTTTAATGTTATACATTTAATACAATATTCAAATTACTATCTTAATATATCATAATTCTTAAAACCATAAATGAAAAATATCGCTACCATTTCCCTACGTGTGGGTGGTTGTGAAAACGGCACCGAATTAAAAGCGAAAACAAATCAATTCCCTCAACAACGAAGTTCTTAAAATGGCATCAATCGATTTCCTATAACACGAAAGAAAAAGATCCAGTTGAATTATTGACACTTTTGTCTCAGTTTTTTTTGTTTTTTTTTTCATTTTTTTGTGGATCTGAAAATTTAAGAAAATGGTTTTAGAAGCGGAGGAAAAAAAGAAAAAGAAAAAAATTCTTTCGTTAGATTTAAAAGTTAAAAATATTTTAGCTTGTTTAAAAATATATATATATATATATATATATTGTGTGTTCTTTTGTTCCAAGACGATCCAAAGATCGTGTGGTTCTAATCAAAAGACTTCCAAGAATATCAACGAAGAAAATATCAACAGGACTTGGAACAATTGGAAGTCGTTCGTTAAATTCAATGTATTCTAATTTTAAATTTGATTGGAATGAAATGGAGGTGATGATTTGTTACATCCGAACAAAAGAAGGAAACTTTTAAGAATTTTTTTTTTTAATGGTAGAATAAAAATAGGGATGGAATGGAAAGTGTTATTTACAAGTGAAAATCAGTTACTTTTGCAATGATATCCAGTGATCTTTCCTCGATTAGTTTCTCTGAAGAAAAACAGAGTTTGAGTTGTTTATTGTTGGGTTACTTTTATTTTTAAATCCAGAATAAAGTTTGATAAAAGGAGATGTGATTTAATGAATTTCGTTAAAAAGAAATAAAAAAAGAGAACATGGACGATTTACTTTGAGACTTTTCGTTTCAAATTAATATTTGCATCATTGTTCGTCATTACCTAAGAATTTGTCATAAATGAAAAGAGTTATTAAATTAACTTTAATATTGTTTTGTTTTTTTCTAGAAAAGGAAAAAGCTTTATGCTTTCACTGGCTTTTTATACATTTAATTAAAAAAACGTAAAGAAAATTCAGTTAATGAATACAAAGTGAGAAATCCAATGGGAAAACGACTTTAATGAATCACGTGACATAAGAAATAGCAAAACAGAAAATTCACCTTTTTTTGCAAGAACTAGAAACTACTCGATTAGTTGGGTTAAGACTGTATTTTCTAGTTGGGCAAGGAAAGTATTTTTGATTTAACTTCAAAAAAAATCTGTTACTTTTTTCAATGATGATTATTTCTGAAAAATATAAGTAAATCACTTTACGAGATTTTGATAATTGACACAGAACAACCAAGTTTAATTGCAATTAAATATCTGAATTTTTCAAAAATCTTTTTACCATCAACAAACACTTAAACTGACAAAAACTACTATTGTATATAAAACTTTTATATTCCACTCTCAGTCTCTCTTCATAATTATTTATAATATCATCATCTTACCTTGAATAAATTTATCAAACAAAGATAAACGCAAATTTTCGGAAAGTTTATTATCCGTCTTTCCTTCGTCAAGTCTAATTTCCAAACTAATTACAATGGGATAACATATTAAGAACAAAGTAAGACAATAATGTTACTTTATATCATTATAAACCCAATAGATCTTAATAGATCATGAAACCTTTATTATTGAGAAAACTCATTAAACAATACTACGTTTTTGGTTTGTTGCAATAACAAATTTGCTTCCTTATCAGCTAACTTCACAAATCTTGAATCTAAGTCTAAATCATCATTCTGTTTATATTTTTTCCTGTTTATGTTTCTTCCTGTTTATATTTTTTCCTGTTTATGTTTCTTCCTGCTTATATTTTTTCCTTTTGAGTTTCTAATAATTAAACTTTCGATCATTTTTCTTGATTTAGTTTCTTTTTCATTTAATTTAATTACATTTTTCCGAAAATTTGTGTTTATCTTTATTTGATGAAACGTTTATCTTTATTTGATGAAATTATTTAAGAAGGTAAGAAGATGATATTACAAAAAAAAAAAAAAAGAAAACTAATATTATCTGATTTTCTTTTTTATTTTGCATATTTTTACATTACAGTCCTATATTCATATACCTATGATGTAGGTGCTAAGAGTAGTTAAGTATAATTATTAAATAACAAGGAGTACATACTTACATTTTTACATTAAAAATTAACTAAGAGCAACGTGAAAAAGATATAAAAAAATAATTCTTTAACTTTTTTTTATACATGTTCCAAATTCTCGTACTAATACCAGATTATTTTTTTTCTATTAGAAGATTTGACAATATTTTTGATATTGTTATAAATTTCAGGATCCAAATGTTTAAATAGTTTCATTAAAATCCTAATAAAGTGATCTTTCATAAATTTCAAAGTAATTTACTCTCGATATCCTATAAACAACATTCATTAATGTCCATATTCGTTTTTCTTTTCGAAAAATCCTGTTTCTAGACCGTAGTTATTTTTGGATTTTCATATCTTAAGACATTTTGTAGCTTGTTTCTAATATTTTTTATATTAACAAATATCATTACTTTATTATTTGTTATTAGTGCTCAGATTATTAGAGATCCGTTTGGGAGATATTGTGATAGCGACCAAAATCGGTAGCTATTGCGTTTGTCCTTGTCTGTCCTCCCCTGACAACGGATCTGCCAACAGACTTCGCCATCGTGTTCAGAGGCTCAAACAACGTAGGAATGGGGCATTTTTTCAGGGACCGACGCCCCCCCACTCTATCTTCGAAATATTTGGCATTGTTTTCATTGGATTTCCGCTATAACCTTAAATGTTAGAAATTCAACCATTTCATTTCAGTTGTAGCTTAGATTAGTAAGGAATCATTTACTCGAAGGTTGTTCGTTCGAATCCGTACTTTTTTTTTTTTTTTTTTCACATTAATCTTTTTTTTTTCTCAATGTCCATGAGGGTTTTTTTTTGTTTGTTTGTTTGTTTTTATTTATTTTCTAACTTTTTTTTATTTTCTTTACATTAATGTACTGCCTTTTTTTTTTATTATTTTTAAATTTTTTTAATTATTATTTTAATTTCTTTTATTATTATTTTTAAATTTTTTTAATTATTATTTTAATTTTTTTTATTATTATTTTTAAATTTTTTTTATTATTATTTTTAATTTTTTTTTATTATTATTTTAAATTTTTGTATTATTATTTTAAATTTTTTTATTATTATTTTTAAATTTTTTTAATTATTATTTTAATTTTTTTATTATTATTTTTAATTTTTTTTTATTATTATTTTAAATTTTT
>JAFIDM010000003.1:70120108-70135660 GCA_023159025.1 Thereuonema tuberculata
TTTTAATTTTTTTTTATTATTATTTTAAATTTTTTTTATTTTTTTAAAAAATATTTTATTATTATTTTAAATTTTTTTTAGTATTATTTTAATTTTTTTTTATTATTTTTAAATTTTTTTTATTATTATAGGGTAGCCTTAAATTTATGCTTTACCATAAAATTCTATTCACTTGTTTTTTATTTTAGTAATAGAAGTTTATGTTTGATTTTTATTTGATGTTTTTGTTGTTAGTGTCGAGGAATACAGCTTGAAAAAAATTAAATGAAGTATTTTCTTTCAATATTTTCCCTTTCTGTTTTGGTCTCCAGCAGTAAGTAGCCAACTTTAATAGGAGTCAACAAAAGACTTGTAAATAGTGATCTTTATGTTTGTTTTTAACGTGCGTAATGTGTCTGTCGAATTGAGGCCGAACACACTTGAAAATTAAAAAATTTTATACAAAAATTAAAAAGTTACAAACATGTTTCGATAGAAGTCTATCTTTCTCAATAACGATCTTTTGTTTGGAAAGATATTTTTAATGTGGTGAAACATATAAATAAAAGTGTTTCTTTTTTTTTTGTAATATGTACATAATGATTGGTCCATGTGCAGTATACGTAAGTATTTATATACATTTATTAGATCTTCTGAAGAGCAGTTTATTGAAGACTTTGTTTTGTCTGCTACAAGAGTATTGATGGAATTTAATTTGTGGAAATTCTATTAGATATTTTGTTTTTGTTTTAATCAACATTAGTTTTGTTTTATCACTTTATATTTAATTGTCATGTGACCATTTTGTTATTTTATAAATTCTTCTTGCAGTATTGTTTACGCTGTTACTAGATCTGTGTGTGTTCATTATTACAAGGTCATCTGCAGAGGCACAGGCCGTTGACATTGTAGTTTTGTAGAGAGATAATACATTTTGGACCATTTCTAAATGCAGAATAAATAGAAGTGGTCCAAGATTGGAGTCTTGTGGGATGCTAGACTTAATATTGTATAGCTTATTTGGTTTTGTTTAATTTTATCCTGAATGTAAATTTTTAAAAACTTTTCTATCAGTTTATTGATTACTCCTTATTCCTAGATTAGGTAACTTCTTTACTAAGATATTGTGATTTATAAAATCAAAAGCTTTATTGAAGTCAGTGAATAGTACTCGATTGTAATTTCATTTTATTATTAGGCTTTTATTAGGTTATCATTAAAATTATTCTGAAGGTTGACAGTGCTCGAGTTTCTTTGATAGGCATATTGTTCTTTTTTTAATATTTATTATGTAATTAAGAATTACTCTTGATAGTTATAATATCTTTGGATAGAATGGAAATAGGTCTGTAATTTTCTGCTTAACTCTTCTTGTCAATGAGTTCAGCTATTTTCCATGATGATGAGTCGAATTGACTCGAATTGAACAGAATCTTTAACAGCTCACTTATTAGTTCTGCAAAAATCTCCTTATGTTCCTTGACATCTTTTGTCTTAATTTTATCTATTCCCACTGAATTTTTGGTTTTCATTTTGTCAATTAAACTAATTCCTTCGTTTCTATTGGATGGAGAGAATGCCATGGATCCAAGTGGACTGTTTGTATTTTCTCTTTGGATCGCATTTACAATTTTCATTGATATTTTCAATCTGAACGTTTTAATTAGTTTTGTTAGGTTTTAGATTAAAACTGTTAGGTTTTTAAAGATTAAAAATTGTTTAATTAAAAGCAAAACTTACAGAGCTAATTTTGTGAATACCCAGATTGGCAATAACAACTTAACAATGAAAGTTATCGTTTTGTTTAACACATGCGCTGATGCACACGCCTGTGAAGGCATTATTTCTAACAAGTTTATATTTGCTGTTTTGAAATCATGCTTTTGTATTAATTCGTGGGTTGTCTTTTGATTTGTTTTTTTTTTTCTTTTTCTTTTTTTTTCTTTATATCTGAATTGATGTTACTCCAAATTTTTGCAGTAGTATTATTATTTATATTTAATGTTTGTTTTTTCACTTTGTTTATCATATTTTTTTTTATTACATTTTCTGTTGTTATTTTTGTATTTTTTTAGATAATTCATGTTTTTTAATTATTTCATTAATAAAAGGAGTTTATCAGTTTTTTTCCTTGATTCCAGTAAATGTTGATGATTTTAAATTTCTTTGTCTTGGTTCCAAAATGACAAACCACTGTTCTTAGCTCCTTATAAGAATCCAACAGTAAGTTGTACTAGTGTACGAATTAAGGCTTTTTTTTTTATGGAATCTATATTACTAAAATCTTTTATTTCTCTGTCTGTCTGTGTGTCTGTCTGTCCGGCGCAGTTTTCTGTGAGAATGAAAAATAGAAAGAATTTTTACAATGAAACATCCGCGACAGGAATCGAACCTGCAACATTCTGATCCGAAGTCAGACATCTTATCGATTAGGCCATGGGAACTACAACTCTGTTCATATTGCTTTTTTGACTTCTGTATCTGTCAAAACTGAACTGAGTTTGACTGAAAAGTAACAATTGTAATAAAAAAGAAAGTCAAAAAAGAAAGAAGCAGTACTTCATTAGGTAGAATACTGAGAATTCACTATTTGTAACTTAAAAACCACTGTAAAGTATCAATTGGAATGAAAAAAAGAGTCAAGAAATAAAGAAGCAATATTTCCATTAAGTAGAATACTCAAAAATCACTATTTGTAACTCAAAAACTACTGAAAAGTATCAATTGGAATAAAAAAGGAGAGTCAAGAAAGAAAGAAGCAGTATTTCTATTAAGTAGAATACTGAAAAATCACTATTTGTAACTCAAAAACCATCATTATTTGTAACTCAAGAACCTCTCAAAAGTATCAATTGGAAAAAAAAGAGAGTCAAGATAGAAAGAAGCACTATTTCTATTAAGTAGATTACTGAAAAATCACTATTTGTAACTCTTAAAGCTAGAATCACATCAAAGTCAAAAAACTCACGATAAATATGCGGCTCATCAACCAAGATGAACGAGAATGTCGATAACATCAATCGAATGATAAATCTAAGAATACAAGGAGAGACTACAGAGCATACAATACAAGTGCGAATAAAATTGACACTTCTGATAATCCACCACACGAACATCTCTATCTGCCCGAGTACCTGAACGCATTGAATCTCAGCAGTATTCCTCAACATCGTTTGTCATTGAAGATTGGATCTCCAATAATATTGTTACGAAACATTAATCCCAAGTTTGCATATTGCAATGGAACTCAACTTAAATGCCGTTCATTCGATAATGATCTCATAGAAACCGAAATTATAACAGAACTTACAAAGGAGATTTTATTTTCATCCATAGGATGTCTATGGAACCATGCGATAATCTACTTCCATTCACTTTCACAAGAAAACAATTTCCGATCAGACCTTCTTATGCGATATTTATCAATAAAGCTCAAGGACAAACTCTAAATAAAGTTGTCATATATTTGGAAAACGTTGTCTTCACTCACGTACAACTTTATGTCTTTGAGTCACAATTCAACAGAATTTGGTTATCTTCACTCTAAAGAATACTCACAATCAATTTGTCGCGAAGAATTTCGTATACAAGCTATGATCTTCATTTATCATCTATATCAACTAACGTCCATCTGAATATCTCTTCTTCAAATATCTATTTCGAACAATCTGATGGTCTAGATTAGTAGATAATTTTCACTATTTGTAACTCAAAAACCACTGAAAAGTATCAATTGGAATTGCATAAAATAGAAAAGAAAAAAAAATCACTATTTCTATTAGGTAGAATACTGAAAAATCGCTATTCGTTACTCAAAAACAATCACTATTTATAACTCAAAAACCACTGTAAAGTATCAATGGAAATAAAAAAAAGAGACTCAAGAAAGAAAGAAGCACTATTTCTATTGAGTAGAATATTGAAAACTCACTATTTGTAGCTCAAAAGCGACTGAAAAGTGTATCTATATTGCTAAAATCTTTTATTTCTCTGTCTGTCTGGTGCAATTATTGTAATTTACAAAATAGAAATAATTCCTATAAGTTATCTTCTGGAATCCAACATACAACCTTCTGCTCCGAAGTTAGACGTCTTAGGCATTAGACCACAAGGATTACATTCTAATCTCTATAAAAAATAAAAATATATCACAGATATATGATTCACACGCTGATTCTAAAAGCAGTCGAGAATTGAGAGAATATAGACATCAAAAATTAAAATAAAAAAAGACTTTAAAAAAATTTTAGTTTTATTTTACTTGATGTAATTTGTGTGTTTTTTTTTTAATAAATAAAAAATTGTTTTCCGTTACATACGCGAGGCTTCCGGAGCGAAGCGACGGGCAGCCGACTAGTTCTTCATATAAATGGATTCCAAAAGATTCAGTCTTGGAATGAGGGAGACTGATATGACATTAGGAGAAGAAAACCAGGGTATTTCACATCACAGGTAAAGCCAATGAGATCGGGCATTTCTAACCATTCCTAATCAACCATTCGCAGACGATAAACAGTTCTGATGTATTCCAATAAATCTAAATGTGTTTATGTCTGGTGACGGACCCGAATTTTAGACAATGTTTAAGGCAATAAACGAATTTCACTGTTTGGTGTATAAGAACATACTGGGATTCTTTCTAGCCCAGGAACTGTAGCTTCACTGAGATACATATTATTCATTTATTCAGAAAACAGAAATTGAACGCAAAGAGAAGCACGTGAAGTTACTTGAGGATGTAATGGAATCCGAAACTGCTCAAGTTCAACTCAAAGTTTTACGATTCACTGAAAAAAAAGTCTCTCAAGTCTCTCAAAAGTTAGTCTCTCAAGAGGTCCTTCATCTTTGGAAAAAGGTAAAACGCCAGGTCCGCTGAATATGAAGTTGAATAGGAGTACCCATTTTGGCAAGATAATTATTGACAGAATAACATCTGCGTGCCGGAGCGTTGTCATGGTGCAGCATCCAAGAATTTTCCCTAAACATCTCAGACCGTTTGCAGCGCAGTCGCCTTGCGCAGTCACCTCAAAATGGCAAGATACTTATCACCATTTATTGACTTCCCCTCAGGCAAGAATGGGTGGTGTACAACGCCTCAAACATCAAAGAAAACCACCATCATCACCTTCCCTTTGCTCCTGTCGTGTTTCACTTTGACGGGTCGCATCGGTGTTCTTGATAATCACACAGAGGACTTTCTCTTCGTCTGCGGGTCAAAGAGGTAGCATCAACTCTTGTCCCCAGTGATGATGTTGTCTATATTTAGTAAGCTTTTATCAACATCCATAACCAAGTCCCTACAAACTGTCATTCTCAGTTTTCTCTGGTCGTCCGATAACAAATGTGGAACAAATTTCGGGACGCCGAGTCGGGGATCAAGATCCTGTTGAAATGTTCGGTGCACTGTGGTAGCTGAAATTTTACATCTATCTTTCAGTAACATCCTGATGTTTATGGGAGGCAATTGCAGCACCAACAGCCTGAATAACGTCTGGACTTGTCTTGACATCTGGATCATCGTCCACAGACTTCTGCAAAGCGTTTATACCATTCAGTTGTTTTGCTTGTGATCAGCACATCCTCACCATGCATTATCATTGAGGGATACGTTTCTGAAGCGGAAATAACCCAGTTTCTGACAGAATTTAATCAATGATTGTGCCTCGAAATGAGACTTGTTTATCACTTCGATGCTACAACTAGAAAATCTCCTGAATGTTACCTCGTGCTTTGATAATGGAGCATCTTGAGGTATTCCATTGTTGCATTTCAACAAACTCTTTGGTAGGAAATTGGGTTTCACAGGTCGCCTTGGTACAGCTTAGTCGCAGCTGCTTTTGCGCCATAAAACACCAACCAACCAATTAATCAACCAGCTCGCCTTCAATGTTTCATACAGGGCGACCCAGAACGTTTGGCATCGTCCTCATATATCATAATCATAATCATTTCTTAAGAAATTCTTGTATTATTGCAAAAAGATTATTATATTTCTTTATTTCCTTTATTGGAATGTTATCAAACATTATTAATAGAGAACAAATTATGTGACACGTGTTTAAAGTTTTAAAAGAATTAGTACTCACGAAACACTAAATAATAAATATATGGCTAATTTTTGCTTGCCTCAAAAGTTGTATTTGATGATTTTCGGCTAAATTTTGCCTTCGGAATGTCTCTCATCACGGTCCAGCAGTAGTCAGCCAGCATACTGGGAGTCCATTTGTCTTAGTATCTCTTTTCCATAGTAGAACTCTGCTGATGAAAACGCTCACCACGCGCATCAGAGACAGTCCCAAGATTTTCAGGGAAGAAGTCTAGGTAGTCTAGGTCTAGGTGTTGATGTTCAAGAGCCTCCATTACTGAACAAACATTATTACAAAAAACTACAAGGCCTTCTTTAGAGAAGTAGTCACTAAAATCACGATTGCGACTAAGATAAACGCATATCCGTTTATCTTTTTAGAGTAGATTCCAACCTTTGAGCCTGGAACTTAAAGGCTTAGCCGACTGTTTAGACAAATTTAAATCCCGTATAAGATCATTAAGATCTTCTTGAGAAAAGATGTGAGGTTTTGATGAACTACTTGCTTCAAATGTAGGGTCACTTCCCTCCTTTCTTTCGTCTTCAGTATGAGCTGGGTCGGAGTCGGAGTTATCACTTAAGGTCATGAAATCTGGACACTTTGGTACAGGATACTCTTCCACTATGTGGCACAGGTCTCATTGCAGATGCCAAATTGGGATACTTAACTGTATATTTTGCTTTGGACGTAATTCCTTAAATATTAGTTAAGCAGAAATAGCAGTCACTTGAATGGTCCTTATGTTTCCTCCAAATCATAGGGACTGAAAACGGCATATGATGAGTATCAGTTTTCCATCCAGTGAGAAGCCTAACACATGATACACAGCATACATTTGGGGCCCAGTCTTTATCGAAATCACCATCTTCACACCCAAAATAAAGCTAATAGCATTTTTTTCAGAAGTGGTGTGAAATTTCGCCTCTGAGACCTGAAAGTCAGTTCTCCACAGACATAGCAGAAATTGTTTTGTTGATTTAAACACTTTCTTGGAATATTGAAACGTTTATAAAACTCATAAAACTTACAAATAAAAACAATATACAGCAGAAAACCACTACATGTGTTGCCAGGCTCACTACAATTTCAATAGTTTGGCTACTGGCCATCTGCTTACTAAAACAATGCAATATTTGAACATGTCAGAACATGTTTGAACAGGAACAAGCCTGTACTGAGTTAGAACATGTTTCAACATGAATAAGTCTGCATGGTGCCAAATTATTCTGAATAAAATTACCACTTCTATAATGTACAAGAATTATAATAAAAAACACCTAATATACTGAAGTATATTATATAAAAATGACCCTCACCAAACAACTATGGCTGATGGAAAAATTCTGATTACATATTTGAATTCAGTATACAAAGCTACACTAGAATCACCATTTAGTGTTCTTGTGAAAAAAATCATGTTGACCAGTGTAACCAATAATAATTAAGAAATAGAAAACAGTAATTTATTTCTTTGCTTAAACTTATTTCTTAAAGTTTGTTATGCCTAGATTTGTGAAAATCACTCATAAATTTACTTCTCTTTTTAAATATGTTTGCTGGAATCCCTTCATCCTCCTAATGTCTGGCTCAGTTTTAATATGGAGTTTCTGATTTGAATATTTTAAAGTCGAAATGAAATTAAAGATTTTAGTTTGTATTTGTGTGTTTTTCTGTAATTCTTAATTCTCATTTTTGTTTTGTTTTAGGTTCACATCGTTCCAAGATGGCCGTCAATGTTGTTGGTCTCGTGGCCATTTTAATCTTTTACCTTTTGATTTTAATTGTGGGGATTTGGGCATCCAGAAAGAAGTCAAGTGGGAGTGACAGTGAGGATGTGATGTTGGCAGGAAGAAACATAGGACTATTTGTTGGAATATTTACGATGACAGGTAAGGGATGACTACTTTTATGATCTATTCATCACAATTGCAATTAACTCGTTTAATATCCGCAATGGAATGTTCTCGATCTGAAAATACTTGAACTAACTTCGCTGATATGAAGAAAATAAAAACTTTCTTCATGATCAAATGGTCTAACAAATGTCTAAGAAGAGAATCAGATTTTTCATTTCTGATAGTTCGTATTTGCCCGAAAGAAATGGCATCAACAGATAGGGTCCAATCCCTCGACATCACTTATCCTACGGAAGGTAATAGGAAACCATCACATTACTGTTATAGTTGACATTCGTTATATTTGTCAGACATTCCCTGGGTGTTTTAATCATTTTAAGGTACAAATACTTTTGGATGAAATTTGTCGAAGAAACTGGATGAAAAGAAGTTAAATAAACCTCTTTGAATAATGACATTAATTCAGTTGTTAAAATTCTTCAAAATCAGTGATTTTAAGGATTATATTTAAAGAGTAAAAATTTGAAAGACGCTTAGCCAAGATTTAAATTTCTTTTGAAAGAAAAGTATAGAGAGATCCAAGAAGCAAGTATTCTTAATATCGGTATCTTCCGACCCTTGCATGTCATTACTCAAACATAAAGATGAAGGTATTGAAGCTGCTTTTCGTACTGATTAAAAAAATAAAGAATATTATGAAGGCTAAGTAGAAGTAAGTATTATTCAAAGGATTAATTAAAAAAGTACTAAAATTAGTAATTAATTTTTTAATTTGCAAGTATTACTTAAAAAAATAAAGTGTTTTATCGGGGACTTCCTTCTACCATACAATTTTTTTACTAATTGTTTTTAAATTCTTATCTTCAACTTTTGGATTTTATTTTTGAAAAGTTTTCGGCATAATAAAGAAGTTAGGAATAAACTTCGATATTTGCTATTAAGAATTTCGATGAAGTAAAGACGACCTCCTTCCTTGGCCGAAATCACCTAAGGGCAGCGTAAGGTAGATTATTTAAACGTCACCTCATTAATTTCTCGAAAGTGTTTTTTATCGAACTAATGTTGGCAATCATCTAATACAGAATGAGGAATTTAATTGTGATTAAAAAAATTAAAAAATTAAAATGAATCAACAACAAAAAAAGACCACAACAAATGAAGGAGCTATTTTATCAGTTTCAAACCTTTCTTAATTGGATTGGTTTATTAATAAAACCTTTTTACGTGCCGTTAATTCAAATTAAAAAAGCCAACTATATCGACACACATAAAAATAAATATTATAAATAATATTTATTTTTATGTGTGTCGATATAGTTGGCTTTTTTAATTTGGATTGGTTTATATTTAAATAAAGGCTAACATCTAAAATTTAAAAAAAGAAATTAAAAATCTTTCATTTGAATTTATCGAAAATTGGATTTTAAAGACTCATAAAAACGTTTTAGATATTTTTTGATCTCATCTGACATTAATCACATGAAATGGTTCTTCTATTTCTTCTTAGCATTCATGGATTGTTTGTTTGTTTTATTAAATTGATCTGTAATGATATATAAAAAAATGACTTTCCTTTTCATATCATTAATATAATGTGATACTAATAGCTATAAAAATGACATTCATTGATAGTTTTCCATTGTATTTTCGAACAGCTACATGGGTAGGAGGAGGTTACATCAATGGAACAGCCGAAGTCATATTCTCTAGTGGGCTAGTTTGGTGTCAGGCTCCTTTTGGCTACGCCCTCAGTCTTGTCTTAGGTAAGAACAACTATTCTTTACCCTAAAGAAATAATGTGATAAAATACCTGTCTTTTAATTATTGTATATTTATTTTTATCTGAATTAAAGTATTATCTTATAATGGATTGGGGAGGGGGGTTCTTTCTTAAGTTCTGTCTTTACATTGTTGTTAATTTACAGTTGAAAGCCTGTAAAGACAGCAACTTTAAAATTTCAACGTCAACCATCGTAGAAGACATGAACGCAAAGTAAGTATAAGGTTAGAATTTTGTAATGAGATACAGGAAATCCTCTGGTTGGAACTGGATTAGATGAATGATTGCACGCCATTGGTTTAAGGATTGAAATCCTGATTCCCCAATTGAGAAGAAGAAAACATGATAATAGATCTCTGTTTTTAAGGAAGCTAAATTATCATCGAAACCTAAATGTCTTTTCATTTACTTCCACTGAAGAAATATGATATTCATCAAAAAACAAAGTTTCTTAATGATTAAAAACAATGTAATATTAAGTTAATTAATAAAAAAGAACATAAATTAATGAAAAAATTAAAATTTTTCAAATGGAAAAAGACACTAAATTAAGTTAAATAAAATTCTAAAAACAGTCATTTGATAGACATGAGGCATTTGAATAGACACAAATATCAAATTGTAAGCATGGGAAATGAATTTATCAAAAATAATAACAAAGGTAGACTTTAATGGTCTCATTTATTGACTGTAATGGACTGTAACTTAATATTACATTGTTTTTAATCATTAAGAAAGTTTGTTTTTTGAAGAACATGATATTTCTATTGTTTTAGAATTTGATATCCGTGTATAATTGTTGTAAAAAGGTTTGAAAAAGGGGAAAAGAAAGCAAAAACTTCCGAAAATGCCCCAGCCTTTGACAAAAAAGCTGGCGAATTTTTAATGTTATTTTTAAGTTTTTAAATTTAAATTTTTAAGAAGTAGAAGAAGTATTTATTTATTATAAGAAGAGAAAATTTGGAGAAGACGGTATGGGTTAATATTGGTATTTACAATTTAAGTGATAATAGATTTATTTATTTTTTATTAGTATTCACTTCGTGCTCGGTTTTCAAAACTTGTAATGCACAAGATGCTGATTGATAAAAATATAGAAAGATTGATTACAAAGTATATATTTATTAAGATTAAACACACCATAAATTAATACAACAGTTTCATACAGAGTAAATGATTAATTCAAACAAATCCAAAGTAAAAATAGGACAGATGCAAAACACAAGACTGACGCCACTTACTCTGGGAAAGACTTTGACGCAAAAGACTTCTTATTTTTGACTTGGGTGAGATATTATGTTGTTGTTGTTTTTCTAAAATATTTTAGTTGTCATTTAAACTCTTACAGTTTGACCTGTAAGAATTAGAATCAAAAAATGTATTTAAAATTTAGAGACTGAGTTTGCAACAAAATTGTGTCCAATGTCAGTTTTCTTCAGATAATCTTGGAGAATGTTAGGTTTGAACCAAACCAATCGAATAAAACTACTACATGCACGAGAAATAAGAGACTTCTTACACAAAAGCAATGTTTTATTATGATAAGTTCACAAAGGACATTAAAATAAGAAAATTCCAATGAATGTAGAGACTAGGTGTAAATAGATACTTCCGGTTCACGTGTTTGTCATTTTGATAATCACTTACATCAATGATGGTTTTGAAAAAAGACAAAGATGCACTTTCTCTCCAAATGTCATCATAATGAAAATAATGATTTTAACTTGTGCAGAAGACATAAAAAAATAAATATGGCCAAATATCTAAGTTTAAAAAATATTTTAACACATTAAAAATTTACATATAGACATGACTGACTTCGTCCATCTTTAATACAGGACTTTGACTAGTGACAAAGATAATACAGTAATGGGGTATCATCCTAATAATAGGCAAAAATTGTACGGATCTTTGTAAATTTGCAATTTGAAATAACCAATCACAGTGCGGCATTGGAACACGTCAGGCATGACCTCACGCCCATGTTTAAACATGGCATCTCGAATATTCTACCCACTTTACCTCGATGGATCGCAATTACACAATTATTATCAGTGTATTAGAATTTTCTTTGCCACATAAATGAACTTTACACTGAAATGCATGAAGTTCATGCGTCAAAATTTATCAGTTTGTAAAACCTCATAATTTCGACTGTGTAGCCACTCGCTTACTACTCAACAAGTAGGAAACAATGACGTGCATTCATTGTTGTCCAGACAGGATTATTGGTATTGCCTGTTGGACATTCATTATTGTTATTGTTGAAACTGGTAAATCAATTTTTTATTTTCTTTTATTTTAACAAAATTTGGCTTAGTCATTCAAATTATATGTGGGCTGTTGCGGAAGTCATGGCTTTTAAAAAATGAGCTCAGAACATCCTTTTCAAATTTGTGGGTTTTTCAAAAATTTCAGGATATTTCAAAAATGTGGCATTTGTTTTACTTCCGTTAATATTGCCTCAATTTCGACAAACCTATTCTTTTAGGGCAGCAGGTTGCCATTATGTTTCATAATGAGAAACAGCAGCGCTGGCTACTACGAAAGTGGTAAATCAACTTTTTATTTTTTTTTATTTTAACAATATTATAATATTATTTTAACAAATAAGCCGATATTCAAATTACATATGGGCTGTTGTGGAAGTCATGGTTTCTAAAAAAATTAGCTTAGAACATCTTTTTCAATCTTGTGTTTTTCAAAAATGTGGAATTTTTTTACTTCCGTGAATATTTCACGGGTCGCAACTAGTAAGTTTTCACAAGCAATAAAATTTTGAGTGCGTTACGTCATGAATATCAACGCCTCCCAACGGTCACCTCCAAAAATAAGGGAAATCTTCTGAACGGAACAGAAATTGTGTCTCATATCAAACTTTTAACAGAAAACAAAGAACCGATAGTGAGGGAACTGGAACAAACTTTGAACAGGAGAAAAGGAACTGGAATGGAACTAAAGCAATTCAGCAGAATTACAACAATATTCGCAACAATAACAAAAATAAAGAGAGAAAAGAAAACAAGAAAGGCACCTGAATAATGGAAATTGCTTCCGATTCTTGTTTTCTTTTATCTTTTTGTTTTAAATCTTTCCTAATAACAATAAGACTTCTTGTTAAATTTCAGCTCAGCCTGAGTTCTCTTCAAACTTTTGAAACCATTTGCCATCATGCTAACTGTGGCCACCAATCGGGTTTCCAATTTTGTTAATTCATCAGAAAAGGAGATTAATTTTATATGAAGATAAGAGGAACAGTTTATTTTTTCAATTACAAGGATTTTCCAGGCCAGTATATTGGCGAATCTCGTCAATTATTATCTGAACGCAAGTGCAGTACGCAATAAAGATGAGGAATTACAGCTAAGCATGTTGTGCAACGTAACCACTCCATTAATCTTGAAGAACCTACAGTGTTATTTAAGGAACAGCACCATTTCAGGAGATAAAAAAATCTAATTGCATCCTCACAAACGATAGCTGTTACAACGATTGCTTTTCCGTACAAAGTATAATCAGTATGGATTGGAGAAAGAAAAAAATTAAGTTTTCAACTTATAGGCCGACAGACGGTTCTTGACGATCGCGTTTGCGCGAGAATTACGAAAAAACACGAGATCTGGGCATTAGCCTCTTCAGCAGGTCTCAAGGAATATAGTATTTTGAATGTCTGTCACTAGGAAAATGCTAGAGAAAAATTGTTAAAGTTGGATTTTTACCTTCAACGTAGAGACGATGGATGCAGCGGCGAATAAGGCATCGGTCAAAATCGTCTACATGAGTAACGGGGCTTGCTCGTGGTCGCTTCTTTCCCGGAGTCGATAAGCCTTCTTTCTCGCCATTTTGTGAGAAGACATGGATAGAGACTATTCTCGCGTCAATCACGTGAAATCGCGAAAATTCGGAATCGTCAAGATCCGTCTGTCGGCCTATAGTACGTTTTATTTTGACCCTGGCAACCGTCACATAATAAACGTACTGTTTGCTCTTTCATTTCATTGAACACTTACAAAGCATTCGAACCCCTTTACTCTATTCATTTTCTGTCTAGGAGATCTCAAGCGTTAGTTGACTTTTAGAGTTTCTTTTACCACAGTAACATTATGAAGCTAAATCTGCCTGCTGTAGTTGTTGGCTTAATCGGGAATCTTCGGTAATGACAGGTTCTTCTGGCAGTCATCGCTAAAAAAGGAGAATTGTAAGGTCATTCCTTTGTAATATCTGATAAAACGCTTTAACCCTTAACTTGTGTACACGTTTCTGAGCAAATAAATCTTGTTTTTCTCTTGTAGACTTAGAATTTATTTTTATTTTTTCGCTTAGCTAAAGACACGTCGAGCAGACGTTAACTCTAGGGGACACGACCCAAGATTCTAACTATTATTAAAAATTGATCGGAAACATCAGTGAGTAACTTTCAACTCTTGTTCAACTGAGCTAATAGATATTTTCCATAATTAAACCAGAGGAAAAACATTAGCTTCCAATGTGTTTAGCCTCAGTATTTATAAAACGCATAACGTTTTCTTTCTTTGTACTAACCCTCCTCCCTTCTGTTTTCTTTGCACCTGTTGATCTAAAACGCTTCATAATATTGTTGTTTCTAAATCTAAACACTTCAAAGAATGAAATCACTTAAGAATGTATTTAAACAAACAGAGATTACACTGTTACGAGAATTTATCAACTACTTCGTTCTGAACAGGTTGTGTTTTGTCCAATGGATTCTTTTAACAGATGCTAAGGAAGTAAATTTTAAGATGTTATTGATAAGCTTTGTCTGTCGTTGCACTGAAACTTGTTGACATAAAAATTTACCACTGTTAGGAATGCATTTTGAAAAATCCGGTAGTGATTTCGCTGAATATCTACAAAAGAAAAAATATTAATAACCTTTATTTATGCGAATAATATTTTTTCTTGATTCTAGTTGATTTTGTTTTATTTAAGTGGTATATTTATGTTAATAAATTAGTATCTATCTACTGATAACAAAAAACTGAAAACAGGTTAATTACTAATCTCTATTTTTTAGCTTTCGAACGATTCCAATTTTCTTTTCTTGTTACAAGTCCTTCAGCTGCTTCCCAAAATAAATCCCATAGCCTGCACTTAATAACTCACAGAAAATCACTCAATAAACTGACAAAACCTCCGATACACTTCAATGTTTACGAAAATAATGAAACTACAGCTCCCATGAGGCCTTGGAGCGCTCTGATTGGTCAAAAAGGAAAGTTTTGCTTTGGAGAATGTGACTTTTGCATCAGAACCCAGATTTGAACATTATTTTTCTATCTAAAAGTTTTAATCCAAACACGTGTTAGCTTTGATCGTTGCGCCTTAAAATTATGAAGGCATTGATTGCTTTGCAAAAAATGGAGAATTTGAGTTTTGCATGAACACCTCTACTATACAAAAGCAAAATGAATGGTTACATAATGCAGAAGTTAGTTAGGAGTAATTTACAAATAACTGTAAAATTGTAAATTTTAAACCTATATAATTATAATAATAAGGATTAATTGCTCCACTTAATTTTACTATCAATGAGATAACATAGAAGTTCTATTTTTAATCGTTTGAAAGATCTAATTTGAAATATATTCGGATGTAATTGGTTAAAAATTTTATATAGAATTCTTTCCTTATCTCATATGCCATAATTATTCTTATGAAAATCAAAATCAATTATTCTTATGAAAATCAAAATCAATTATTCTTATGAAAATCAAAATCAATTATTCTTAGGAATATCAAAATCAATTATTCTTATGAAAATCAAAATCAATTATTCTTAGGAATATCAAAATCAATTATTCTTATGAAAATCAAAATCAATTATTCTTAT